>JAYDZE010232191.1:0-20203 GCA_034509125.1 Monilaria moniliformis
TATATAAATTAAGGTTTAGCAAAATTTGGAAAAATTAATGTCATAATTTAGTTAGACTCATTAATTGTTCAATAATTCATTTAACTAAATATATATTATTTAAATAATTTTTAATTAGCAAAATAAGATAAATATATCTTATTTGTAAGAAGGGTAAAATTGTCGTTTTACATCTTATCTATAATCTAATCTAATCTACCAAACAACACATTTATTTTTATCTTCACTTTTATCTTATCTACCAAACAACAACATTAAATACTTATCTTATTGCAACAATAATTTTTTATCTTAAAACTCATCCTACTTTATTTATCTCACCTTATCTTATCTAGACTACCAAACGGGGCCTAAAGGTTTAATTAAACTATTCTCGGAAGGATTGGCAAATTGATTCTTCACCTTGATCTCTTCTTTGATCGCTCGTGATTTGGTCTAACTTTCCAACATTTTGGTCATCAATCAGATGATATTCTGCATTTTCGAGGGCTCTCGTGTTGTTTGGGTCCTCTCTGCAAAGCGAATTATCATCATCACATTCTTCCCTTTCACTCAAATAAGAAAATCTAGTATCCATGTCAAGATGAATAAAATGTGGTAAAATCCGACTTACGATTTCGCATAAATGACAATTCCAACTACAACGATAAAAAAGGCCAAATAATACAACCAATCAACCTGCAAAAAACAAAATTAATATCAGTAAATAACTTGGACAAGTAAACAGCAAATTAAAAGAAAAATCACCGCATTCCATTTCCAAAAAATTGAAAAAAAGAATACAAACTACAACCTTCTGCTTGTAGATGAATATCCTAATTGCAACAGCCCACATATCAGATGTAAGCATGGAAAGATTGAAAAATGCTGCTCCACTACTCTGCACCAAAGTAAAGCTTCCTTAAATACGATTCATTGATGATACTAAAATACGAGATTAAAACCCGAATCCGTATACATCCGGTGCAGATCGGACCGACCTTGAGAACAAAAGGAGTAAGTGTGCAGAACAGAAAGCTGGACACAGCATAAAGAACGTAGGTTGAAAACTACAAATAGCAGATAACTCATCAGTAAAACCGTAA
Organism: Monilaria moniliformis; assembly: GCA_034509125.1. Lineage (NCBI taxonomy): Eukaryota > Viridiplantae > Streptophyta > Magnoliopsida > Caryophyllales > Aizoaceae > Monilaria > Monilaria moniliformis. The sequence continues at coordinate 1,086 of JAYDZE010232191.1, forward strand.
AAACATTCCTCCCCCAAACTTTTTTACTACAACACCGCAGATATATGTATAATACTACATACCAGTCCAGCAGACCACTTCATTGATGCCAGAGTGTTCCTCTCCAGCACAGAACTGAAACAAGGTTCAAGGAAACTACATATATAGCTATAAAAGCTCGTTTACGACAAGTGTCTGATGTTTCTGAGTTGTTTGTGAAAAGGATACATCTCGGTTGCGCTTATAAGCATACCAAACACACCGATCATCGTTACTACTTCAACACGATCTTTCCTCTTCACGCAGAACTCCTACATCAAGGGAAAGGAGAAAAGGACAAAATTCTTACAAAACATTACTTGATAATTAGGAATTTGACTAAGTCTCGAATAATTTATACTGACCTCACCAACATTGCTCATTGTGAAGAAAATGGAGCCTACAATGACGAGAAAATCACCCAAAAGAGGATTAGAACCGCCGCCACCGGCCACCCCGGCGTCAGAAACGAGCACGAGAGCGAGGCCTCCGACACAAATAGCGGCGCCGGCAAACTGCCAGAGAGAATATCTTGTGGCGAGGAACATCCATGTAAGAATGATAGACCAAGCTATAGTCCAGCAATCCAGTATCGTCACACTGGTGATGGATGTGAACTGGAATGCTTTATTAACTGCAATACATTGTTCATTTTCAGCTGCATAATATTAATGGAAACCGAAAAAGGGAAGTAAGATACCAAGATAATTGCCGTGGACATCGACAAAGCCTAGGAGAGCGTACCAATACCACGGAACCTGCATTTTGAGATTATTTGAATATTTACATTACCAAATTTATTAAGTTTGAGCGAAAATGGTGGTTCATTTACCATCAATCTCTGGCGGCGGTAGAGCATCATGCTCCCATACACCAGAGCCACAGCAGAGTATGTAGTGAAGGACAGAAAAAGTGGTGCATCCACTGCTTAACAGTACCGATATTATGCATCTTATTCCAATTTTTTAGTAAGTTAACTATAAAGAGTAGTACCTTGAGTGGAAACCAAAGAAGCAGAAAAGGTCATTATTGCCAAATCAAAAGAAACCAACTGCCCCAACCCCAACTCCAGCAATGTCTTGCGCATTCCCGCATTCTCTCCCCACCATCTGCTGCTGCTGCTCGTCGCCATACTTACCCACACCACTAATTAGTATCACACAATATATAAGGAGCTAGTGCTAGAATTTGTTGCATTGAACTAACAAAATCAAGCTCTTCTCTCTCGTATCCTTGTCAGATGGGTGTCATATTCTCGTTAATATCCCACTTAACCGTCAATAGTCGTGATTGATACTTTAAAGCGTTAATTATACTCTTACATTTTAGAAATAGATCGCACTTTTTATATTAATACTAGTATTACTTAATATATTGATTTTGTTTTCAATTTCGGTACTAAATAGTTGCATAGGTAATCGAAAATTATGGGTTACTAAATAGTTGCATAGGTAATCGAAAATTATGGGTTGCACTTTTAAACGAATAGTAATACATTAATTTGTATGACAGTATAGGCTTGATTAATTTGGTGAGGGGAATGGGGAGTAGCATGTGCACTTCTTATTTTGTCAACCAACCAGAAAGTTAGGTTGCCAAAATCATGTGCCCAATCTCAACGGTTAGAGAGATAGGTATCGGATTGATTGAAGATATTTTATGAGTCGAATATGAAGATTAATTATCATTCAAGCATCGTGAATTTGCCATGTATAAAAGAAATTCATCAATTTCTCATCTATCTTGATTCTTGTTAATCCACTCATTTAATTTCGCCTATTTCTTTCCCATTAATTTGTTATATTTATGTGATCCTGATTCTTGATCTTTGGAGGATTTTTTGTGTAGTTAGTTTGTAACGGCAAGTCCTTTGGTTTCCATTTGTCTCTTGGACTATCTAGCCACTAACTATCCATTTATGATTTCATTATGTATCTCACCTTTTGTATTCCTTTTGTGTATTCATCTATAAATACCTTGCTAGTATGTAGATGAAGAGAGAAGAAGATAGTTAGTTCTTCCTTGTTGTAATCTCCTCCAAGTATAGTGCATCTATTTGGTTGCTTTCGTGCGCCCGTGGTTTTCTCCCAATTTGGGTTTCCACGTAAAATCTTGGTGTCATCTTGTTTTGATTCTTTGTGTTGCATTGTTGTATTGTTCCTGTTTTGCTTCCGCGTTGCGTTGTATAACGATTGTACAGATACCACATAACACCACTAATAAACTTAACTTGGCACAAGATTGCTTGCAGCATGTGAATTTTCTTCGTCGGCAATACAGTAGTCATCATCCACAACGTCTATGGTTTCATCCTCTCCTCTAATAAAAAAAACCAATGAATACAAATTACGCGTATGAATATGCTAAGATAGCCCGGTAATTATAAATAAATGGAGAAAATTAAGAGTTGAAAGACGTACTTTGTTAAATAGATGAAAATCCCCAGAATGACTAGTGCATAAGCTGGATAATAGAACCACTTCACATGCATTAAGTAGTAGATCACTCTTTTATGCCAAAAACGAATCAAATCGATTCTGATTAGTAGAACCCACATATCAGATGTGAGCAGAGACAGATTGAACAATGTGGCTCCACTTCATCTGTACCATATGTATGATTCTTGGATTAGGAAAAATTATTAATTTCAGAGACATATATGATGATGATTAATTAATGAAAGAATGACCTTTAAAACAAGAGGGCCGAGTGTACAAAATATAAAGCTCCCTATTTTGCAACCATCATAGGCAAATACATTCATTAACCCAAGAATTAAATGTAACAAATTTATAAATAAATCATTTTTAGAAATATGGGTGGATTACTAGTTGAGGAGACCAAGTGATGATTCAAGGCTCTTCCTCTCGTATGTAGGCAAAATATCAATATGATTCATTTTGGATTACCAATCTCTGATTTAAAAGCAATATATAGCAGAAAATGTGACCTTGAGAGCACTTGGATCAATGATCATAATCAGAGACAAGCACCAGAGCTATGCCAAGCAAAGAAACTCCTACACCCAAGAACTGCCACGTGGCGTAGTAGAGCGTGCCCAGCAAAAGCCACGTCAGAACAATCGCCCACGCGATAGTGCAGCAATCCAGCAACGTCACACTTGTAATTGATGTATACTCATAAGCTTTAGTAACTGCAATGCATCAAAAATCGAAAATGAATGTTCCAGAATGGTCTAATGCAAGCGGGGGAAGGAACGAGCATACCGAGATAGTTTCCCTGCACATCAACGAACGCAAGAGGAACACACAACTCAAAGCATTATGCTACCCTACACCGCAGCCAGAGCCAAATATGAAAAGAAGGACACACTCATCGGCGCATCCACACCTACAACACCAGGCACCAACACATACACATCACAACTTATTTGGATTTTTGGGGAATAGAATTAATTACCTCGATTGGTGAGTAAAGAGACAGTGAAGCTGACGAACGCCAAATCGAGAGAAATCAGCTGCCCTAAAAATACCAGCAGCAACATCCGCGGCATGGCCTCTTCCACGGCCAAAACTCCAGATTCAAGACTATTAGTTTTATAATATTAATCAGCCAATAAACAATAAACTCATCTTGAGCTTGACCGATCGATACTGGTCAAACATAGGAATTTCCAAGTGTAAAGCCTCTTACAACTTATTTAGCCCTTCTTATACAAAAATAGTTGGGCCTCTTTGACACTTTTCCTTAAATCCAGATCTCCGATTGATAGCTGACCACATTTCTTTTTTCAATTAATTACAAATTCCTCAACTCCTCTCTTCCTCCAACTTTCTGTAAATATGTAAATTTTGATACATCTAGAAAATAAAGCAACTTGTAAGATAATATCAGTGTTGATGAATTACTATAACTATAATTTGCGTGAACCCTAGAGTTAGGTACAGTTAGTTAAGAAAAACACATATCTAAATTTTAACCATCGGCAAACCTCAGTTGCATTGCAGCTTGTCAACTGGTACTCGAACTTTCGTCATTTTCTATTTTTTTTTTCCCGAATTTTATTTTTTGAATTAAATACATGAACTCTGAGCTTTTCTGATCCCTTCAAAAATTATTTTTTCCAAATTGAAGCTGACGTACTCGTCGGAAGTGCCAGCGTGACAAAAATGATAATCATCAAAACGACGTCGTTCTTAGTAGATAAAGATAATTTGCTTGTACATACACAAACTTTTGAGATATTGTGATTTTTCCCCCAAACTTCTGCGATTTTCTAGTATTTCCCTTGAACTTTTGAAACTTTCCGATTTTTCCCCGACAAATAGTGCCCACAAACTCAATTTTTTGAGTACTTGTAACATCAAACTCTCCATACAATTCACATCACTTTTGTGAATTGTAGATAGAGACTAGAGATTTCTGCACCCAAAATTATCAATTAGTTCTAATTTCTTATGTATTGCTTTGTCAATTTCTTTATTCATTCTATTATACGAGTACAAAAATGATCTTTGTTTTCCAAGAGTTACAAATCTCACACTTGCACTCAAGCGGCTACAATCTTTTGTAATATGTTATATATTATATTAAATTGAATTGGTGCACAACTTGTCTATTCTAAGGATTTACAAAATAAAATAAACAAAAAAATTATAAGAAATTTTTAACAAATTTTGTATGGAGAATTTGATGTTCCAAGTACTCAAAAAATTGAATTCGCGGGTACTCTTTGTTGGGGAAAAGTCAGAAAGTTTCAAAAGTTCAAGGGAAACAATAGAAAATCGCAAAAGTTCGAGGAAAAAATTAGAAAATCTCAAAAGTTCGTGCGTTTACAAGCAAATTTTATTCGTCTACTAAAAACTACGTCGTTTTGATGACCAACGTTTTTGTCATGTTGGCACTTTCGTCTAACACGTCAGCTTTAGTTTGAGGAAAAATAAATTTCGAAGGAAAAAACAGAAAAGCTCAAAATTTATGTATTTGGGGAAAAAAATAGAAAATGATGAAAGTTCATATTTACAAACAAATAACCCTATTAAAAATATGGAGGGAAAGAATGTTCAAACATTTGCCAACTACTATGGCAAGCCCATACCCCAAATTATAATTCATACTTTTAACATTAATATTTTGAGCTTCTCAAAATAAACAAATCAAGGTCAATATACCTTCCCACTACATCCTTTCCGCAAATGGGATAATATCTTCTTCCTTTTTCTTAAATGAAACGAACGATTTTATAGATTAACCAACTTATTTAGTAATATTGAGACCTTCCCAGTAGATCGAAACTTGTAATATAATAAATGGATCTCAAATGCATACAAAATCATAATTAGGGACTGGTATTGAGTTAATTGATTATCGGTTAATCAGTAATCGAACTGATTAATATCAGTTGCAGTTAACCTGATTTGGAGTGCGATCAATTATTGGTACAAATCAGTTAAATCGAACAACCGATTAATAACGAAATTCGTAATTCAAATATTAAAAATTATATCATGTATTTAAAAGATGAACTTAATACTGTATGGGCCGATGTCCCATATATCTCAGCTAGAAGGCCGATTTGGAGTATGTGGTGTGGGCTCATCTTTACAACATTGTTTTTTCTCTTCTACTTTTGTCAAAGACCGATGTGGGATAAGTTAAAAGGAGAGGAATGTATCATATCTTTTCATCTCCCCGTCCATCTCTTCAATCTTCATCTCTCGTCTCTCTTCAATTGACTAGCCGGAAATACTGATGACGCATGTACATGTGATTCCTTCTATTTCCTTCAATTCATTCGAAATGACTCCTGTAATTCCTTCAATTCCTTCGAAATTTGCAGTTGCGTTGAAATGGGAATCTAAACCCAACGACACCACCAAACGATTGCTGATACCCACGACGAAAACTGCAACCCCGCGTGGCCCGTCGCCAAGATACACCCTCCATTCGCATTGAAAAAACAAGTGGGCTCTCGTGTCTCATCACAATCGATTAGGTCTAATTCTTGGTCCCTTGATATAATTTCCCTGGCCTTGAGGAAAACTAACATAAGAATATGACTAGATTTGTTATTGGTAGTAGGGTGAGCAAAATATTCGAAATTCGAATATCCGATCCGAACCAAACATTTAAAATTTGGTTTGGATTTTTCGGATTTTCGCTTCAGTTCAGATTACATTTTAGGCAAATTTCAGATTTTTGGATCGGATTAGATATATTAAAAATTGAATAAATCCGAAATTCAAAATATATTTTTATTAATTTATATATATATATATATATATAAATTAAGATCCTCTATTTTACACTCTTATTATATGAATATTGAAACATGATATTTGCTATGCTACCAACCTTATTGGTATTAATTTAGAAAATTGATTTAATAATTTTCGGATTTTTCGATTTTTCGGATATTTTAAAGGTTTTTTGGATTTTTTATGCAATTTCGAATTTCCGGTTCGGATCGGATTTTAGAATTCTGATTTCGGATTTTCGGATAATTCGGTTCGATTCGGATTTAATTTATAAAAAAATCAGATTTTCGAATCGGTTCGGAATAGGTAAAAATCCGAAGCGAAATTCGAATGCTCATCCCTAATTGGTAGGGATCTGGCCTGAATGTAGTAGCTTTTTGTTGCTAAGAAGAATTCAGCAAGAAAAACAGATTATTCTGCTTCTTCCAGAATTGTGACGGTGGATAGATGTGTTGGGTATTCTTGTCATTATTTAATGATTACGCAGCTGAAAACAATAGACAAAAATTACATATCTAGATTCATAACTTAATTCATGTGTTGAATAGTTAAATCACAATAGTTAGAATAACTTACTTGTTGTGCAATCTCTTGTGCAGTTGATCGGAATCTGCAGATGAATTCGCAACTATCAATATCCACATGTACTTTTGATCCGATGCAGGAACAATTCCAATCACAGCAATTCAATACAGAAAGCTAGAATATCTTTATTGAAGCTCTCGTATTATAACTGATAAACGATTTATTTTCTTCACATTCTCTATTTTTTGTATTCTGAAAGTACGTAAATTGAATTATGTATATATTTCTCTACAATAGAGAAATATATATTTATAGCACCAATAGGCATCGAGCCTATGGGCTGATCACATTTTATCTGCTTTAATTAATTAATAAATCCAATTATTAATTAATCAAAGTCATATCTAATATATATTCTAATTTAGTCTATATATATCTTTCAGGATGGTGAACTTTTTTGATAGTGTGAGATGAATTTTCAACTGCAATGGTGGATGGATTGTGATTTTTTTTTTAACTGAATAGAGAATGGGAACTCGCTGGCATCGCCTCATACTTGAATTAAGGGATGGAATGCGAAATTGAAGATAGCATCCGGTTTGGGAATCTAGATATCATGTTCAAAGTTGAAGTAACTTAGTATTTTCGCTAAATATAGACCAGCCAAAACCAAAACAAGGAATCGAAAGTTACAGCGAGGCAAACACGCACAAGAATCTTACCCTAAAAAACTAGAAAACATAAACAAACAAAGAACAAATGCACAGGAATCACGTCATTCCTCAAAAATGCGCCACGCATGTGACCATCCGTTGCTGGAACCACTGTCTTTCTTACAACGCGTCCTCCGATGAATATAACCCTATTGAAGTTCCACACGTCAATTTCCAATCAAAGTCTTTTTATATGGATACGGCAGTTTTTTACTTTTTTTCTTATATGGATAAAGATTCTGTTTTTTCATATTACAAATGCAAATAATTTAAAAGTTTTACTACGACAAAACTTATATCAAGCTAACCATAATAAGCCCATAGCACTTGCGAGTATCTACGCACGATTCTTGTAGAAGCCAAATTTGAATATTTCGAAACTCGAAATTTTATTTATGAATTATAAATTTAAAGATGCGTTTGTTTAATAATATTTCTCAGTTTTCTTAGACTTACATATTACTTTCGATGATAACCATTTTTCTTGTTGAGATATGTTTTGATGTATGCAATAAATCACAAATAAATGTGTGAGGTTTGTAACATAATGCTGTATTGGATTCAAAATTTATATTTGATGACTATGTATAATTCTATTAGCATTTGTATACCGATATGATTATTGTATTATAGATCTAGATCGCATGATACCACCTCACATCAAACTTATCCCAACAAAAAAATGTATCTCTTTATTTTTTTAACTAACCCTATCTCCCATTCATTCTGAATTTTTCAATAACTTGACTCAAAGTTATTCCCCAAACTCCTAAGAAAGGTAAAAATCCACCATTAAAAACTCCCCAATCCAAATAAATAAAACACCTTGTTTTAAAAAACTAATTTTCATAGTAGCAATATTAGAAAATAACACCCCGAGGGAAAAAAAAGAAGAAAATTTTAAAAATACATCGACAACCTTAGCCCTAGGGGGTTGATTTCTTCCAGCCGTATATATTTTTGTGAAAAATATTTGTACATTTAAAAAAACATTTCCCTATCAACTGAAAATAAAATATTACGAAAATAACAAAAATTGAATGTAGCATGATTTAGCAATAAAAACAAAAGAGCCGCCACGTATGAAAAACTATGCTAAAGCGGTTTGTTAATTAGTAAGGAAATACAAAAAGGAAGGCGGTCCATAAATAATAATAATAATAATTTAGTGGACGCCGTGGGCCCTACCCATGCCCTCAAACTGCATTTATCTCTGATTTACAGTGTGCTTTTGCCTTGCTGATAAAAAACTGAGACAAGGGCAAAAACTGGAGGAATTACCGAACCTAAATTCATCCTCCTTTTTTTGCTCTTCCAGCCTGTCATCATTCACCATTATTATTTATTTTTTTGTCATTCCCAAATATTAAATCCCTGGGCTCTTTGGCTTTTTCTCCCATTTCTTTGATCCTTCCTTCCCCACTTTCATTATTCTTTTTCCAACCCCCTTTCTATACATATCGCCGATTCCCCCTCTCCTTGCATTAAAAAAAATAAAAAAATCAAATTCTTTAAATTTCCATCAATATAAGCATCGCTTCATTTCTCGCGATTTGTGTTGCTTTTATTGAAGAGAATAAAAGGTTGAATTAAATTCGGTTTATCTAAAACTTTCTTTTGTGTGTTGGAAAGGGAAATCATGGCGGAAGAGCACGGATTTCAGGCGCCCGAAGGCCACCGCTTGTGCGCTAATAACTGCGGATTTTTCGGCAGTCCGGCCACGCAGAATTTCTGCTCCAAGTGCTACCAAGATCTCTGCCTCAAAAATTCAGGCGATTCCTCCTCCGTATTCCCCGCCCCGTTGACCGGCGCCTCATCGTCTTCTCCGGTGGCTGTGGTGCATCACGCCGCACCGGCGGTCGTCTCCCTACCTGAGACGGCTGAGATCCACACAGCTCCGGTGGTGGTGCAGCCGCAGCAGTCGACAGCGAACAGGTGCTCGACGTGCAGGAAGAAGGTCGGGCTGACCGGATTCCGATGCCGGTGCGGCGTGACGTTCTGCGGGACCCACAGGTACCCCGAGAAACACGGCTGCACCTTCGATTTCAAGTCGATGGGGCGGGAGGCCATCGCCAAGGCGAATCCGCTGGTGAAAGCTGAGAAGCTGGAGAGGATATGATGACGACAGAGGCGATGATGATCGTAACCGTCGCTTTGTTAGACTTTTTTTTTTCAATCTCTGGATGAATGGATGGTGCAGATCGATCGATCCTTCATTTTTAGATTTGGCCGCCGCGGCGTGCGGCGGTGATTCCTGTAGAGGGCCGTGTGAATTCGATGTGTATAATTTTTACATTTTCTTATATTTACTATAATTTTCTTTTCCATTTACTATTACAATTTATCGCCAGTTTGGAGGTCTTGGAAATTTGTATTAGCATTACATTACAAAACTGTTTTCTATTTAAAACAAACAAGAAGAATACTGTTTGAAAATTTTATTTTATTTTATTTTATTTTGTCGTATTTTCGTATAGTTGAATGGTAGAATGGTGGCGCAGGTCGTGGTTTAGCTTTGATTGTTTAGCATGATAAGGTATGCCGACGCCAACTTGTAACATTAATGATCTAGAAGCTGCACGCCTGCAGGCTGCAGCCAATGTTGACTTAACAGATTGAAATTAATGGGTCACAATTTCCCATTTTCCTCAATTCTCAGCAACTAGGCAATAAACAAGAAACAAGAAATTACTACACTTCGTTCATAAAATGAGCAAAACCAGAAGAAAAAATTTGCAGATGATTTTGGTGCGACTCTTGTACGTAAATTGGAGTTACAACTGTGCGATACGAATATAAATAATAGTAAAATTTATTTTGCAATTAAGTTCATGTCTACTATTAACAAAGTAGGATTGGAACCAATTAACCAACAATGTTGACATAGTAAAAATTGAACTTGTCGCCAAATGTAAAATATAACATAATGTAACAGTATCCACATTTTTTTTACATTATTCATAGGCTCCATAATTATTTTTTCTTAAATTTTTTATTTTTTACAATAGAGAGAGTCTTAACTTTTCCTTACACTATTCATCTCTTTAAAACAAATTCTTTCATAATTTATATAATTTTTCAGTTTCATGATTTAAATTCAAATTATATTGAATAATAATTAAAATTGTAAAATTATTTACTGAAATTTAAAAATTGCACTAATTAAAAACCTAAATTGCATTACTGAAAACAGTAACATTACATAAATTAAAATCTTAAATTACATTATTAAAAAGTAAATCTATTCTAACTCAAATTCAATTGTTTCTTTAAATTTCTAATAAGAAGACAGTGGTTCTCGGCTCGTTCCTTCGTCATTTTAGACGTGTCGAAGTGTTGACTTCGAGGAACAATTTATACAAGGCGGCGCAGCTCGTGCCTTTTAATGCAGACCTCATATTGCTTATCTCCTCCATTGGTGTAGTGCTTGAGGATGTCGTCTTCCATTTTCCCTTGCATTTCGCCGCCTTTTGGCCAATTGAACGGCTCCTACTCAGCTCCTTGCTCGGAACAAGCTCAAATTCGTCATCTCCGCTCGTGCTGAATTGGCCATCGGACATATGCTTCGGTCCAGCCAAACCGCTGCCCGTCCATTTTTCACAAAAGCGAAAATTATCTCAAGTCTTGACATACTTGAACGGTTTCTTGTTCTCGTTCATGTATGTGGACATCGCATCCTTCAACGCGCCCGACTCACTTGAGCCGCTCATTCTTTCCATTTTTATTGAGTTGTAGATTGTGCAGAATTTGAAAAGTTCGGGGTTGACTATTTCATAGTGGCCTCGAACTATACGAGTCGTGCGTTCGGGTCATCTTGAGGGTATACCTCGTTGTACTTGCTGGCAACATTTACCTAGAATGAAGTTCCCTTCTGTTGGTTGTCATAGATCACTTCTTCGCTTACATCAACGTATACTTCAAAGATGCGCATCGTTTCATCTGTGGAGTATGCAACTCGAACTTCTTGCTTGGACTTCTCCGCCTCGTCGGATAAGTTGATGGCGTCGAGATATGGAGAAGACAAGCCGAGACAAGAAGAGTCGTAACCCACCGGAGGAGAAGTGCCGAAAGCATTAAGGTTGTATCCAAATGCGGTTGGATCGATCCCTTGCGACAACAAATGTTGAATTACGGCTTGATGGTCGAGAGTATTAGACATGATAGAAGGAAAATGAATTGGAAGAGATGAAGTAGATGAGGTTAGTGTGAAGAATAAAGTGTGGTTGTTGGGTATTTATAGAATATAATTATTAAAAAAAAATAGCCAGTTATTTATGCTGTGAAATAAAAAAAAATTAAAACTAGACATTTTCGGTATTTAAAAACCAATTTTTTTATATTATATTTTTAAATAAAAAAATATTTAGAAAAATGGCTAGACGTGGGATTTGTGCGTGTCACGTATTCGCGCTCTGCTTGAGTGGGAAGAGTGAGCGCGTGACCCGCGCGTGTGAGGGCGGACAAAGACCCTCAAGCTTTAGGAACGACTCTAGCTGTCGGCTGTTACCTCTGCAACGGCGGGTATACTGAGGGCGGGGCGGCTCGCAAAGATAACAATGCCTTAACCAGATTTGACGTCACCGCCGACACCATCTTCATTCTCCAAATCTAACGTCACTCTTATTCGTCTTTTTACCATTAACTTTATTATAATCAAACTGATTCGAGGGTCAAATTTTTGACAGTCTACCGATGTTCTAAATTGAACTGCCACTTCATACTTTGTTGTTGCCAGGTTGATGATACCCAATCTAATTCAATGGTGGGGAATCAAATCTAATTAATATAATTTAGAAATCTTCTTATTAGATTTGGTGTTTTTTTTTTTTTTGTCTAAATCTAACATTGTGAGTTCAATAAACCTACTTTCTCTTTTTGATCATATAAATTCTTAATATTTCATATTTTTGACCCATTTGTCTGATTGTTTAACTTGAAAATGAAGGGTTTTTTTTATTTTTTTTCTTCTAAGTCATGATTGCGTATGTTTTCGGTGTATATTTATTTTATGATTATGTTATATGAGCAATTAATAATAGTGCTACATATATACATATATATAACAACTTATGCAAAATGAAATGAATACGAGTCGACTAAATCCGCCCGAACACTTTGAAATTTATTATAACATCAAGTTGAAAGGAGACGCGTTGGAGACTTGACCACACAGACAAAATTCATTTCAACTGCATCAATTTTCTTAATATATGCTGAAAAATATAGAAAATTTGAAAGTAGAGAATAATCGAGGCCGTCCAATAATTGTTATAACAAAAACTAAAATATAAGAAAAAAGTGAGTTGTCGCAAAAAGAAAGAAAAAAGAAAAGCAGACATATATGTAGCAAATGATGATTGGAAGTTGATTTGTGTTGCAGGGTATATGTTTTTATTTCATGTGATGGGTGGCGAGTCAATGAACCAAATTTGGTTGCTTAAGCCCCAATCACCCATTTCTTTTGTGACACATGGAGGCTGTATAATAAAACCATTCATTTTTGTGAACTGTATATACCTCTTGAGTCTTGACTGCTAGATGCTACTCCTCTCCACCTTCAATGATTTTAGATTTTTTTTCCCTCTAAGCATGGAAATCTCAGAACCAAAAGGAGTATGATTCGTTCTCAAAATATAATAGATAAATAAAATATCATTTTTATGTGAAAATTATCGATTTCAAAATAAATGTTTGATAGTATGTGATAAGTTAATTCAATAACAACTTATTGATTGCATCGGGTTGTATTATGGTTTGATCGATTTTATTCTTATTCTTTTTTCTCTTATTGAATAAGTAAACGTTGATCTTTCGGGTTTATCTTTAAAATTTTCAACTAATAATATAGGAAGATGATGTTTTCTTAAGTATATTATTATGATATAATTAAGTCCAACCATAACTTACACATGCTAAACAATATTTTACTATACATTCTCTTTTGATGTGAATTCTTTAATATACAGACGACAAGATTGAGAGGAGACTGCTGCCCGTTAAGGGACACATTGGGAAATTTTTAAGTGAACGACATTGAGTTCTCTTGAATTTATTTATTGGATTAGGAGAGTTGAAGTTAAAAAATTGAAGTTTGTAAGTTTCAGGCCTATCGTTTGACAAAGTACTAATTATATAATTTTTATATAATAAATAGAGCAGATAAACATAATTTTTATAAACAATCAAAATTGACTATAAAATTAAATAAAAAATATATAAACATTATAGAATGATAGTATCTTTTAAGTCGAGTTCATTACAAGACTTTCTATTTATTACAATTTAACTCTACCGTATAATGTGTAACCTATTTGAACTAGAATAGCCCTTATTTTGCCATTGTCTACTTCTTGAACTCAACTTTGTATTTGATATATCTGGTCACTTCAACTTTTAATTTGCCGCACGATGCTGTTTTTGCTTACACAAAAGCGTGATATCCTTTTGTTGTATAAAAGGGATTCCCTTTGAAGTCGCATAAGAGTCTTATCTCTGCCGATTTGACTTTTACAGATCACCATTCTTTTTTCTTTTTTCCTAAAGTAAGTAATTGATATAATCATTGGTTTAGTGCCACTCTTCAGCTTCCTATTGGAGATGACAAGTTAACGACTTTTTGAAGATACTACAATAGGTGAACTACACTTGGTTTAAGTCTACAAGACTATAAGAGATCTTCAAATCTTGAAAAGTCTATTTACTAGCGTATCTATTATTCTATTTGTTACTTTGTTGTAATGGGCTTACCAATATAAGGGCATCTAAAGTACGAGACTTTCTATTTTCTTACATTATTTATGGGTTTAATATTTATTTTTCTCTTAAAATTTTGACGCCCACAGTAGAAGATATTAATTTTATCATTTCCTTATATTTTTCATCTCTTATTTTTTAATTATTTCTTATTTCATATAATTTGTAATTTTGAATATATATAAAAATTATTTAATTGAAATACGAATTTTATTAAAATAAAGATAAATATATTGTAATGCCCCGAGAATCGGTCTAGAAGGAAAGTACTGTTCATGTAAGTTCATCGTCGATTTAGGATCGTTTGATGAGTCTATAAATAATTCCAATTAATAAAATTTGGCAATTATTAAGAGTAAAATTTATTTTAATTATATGTTTGAATAAATTGAGGACTATATTATAATGGATGTAAAGGTTTGAAAATAATTTGAGAGAATAAGTTAATTTCATAATTAAAAATAAAGTATTAGAAATTAATTTACAATAGCAAAATTTAAGAAATTAAAGAATTTTTATTATCACATTTTAATGGCTAAGGCGTATGTTTATTTCTAATTAGTTGAATTGATAAAACTAAAGAAGGTGTGGATATGAAATTAATTAAAAGGAACTTAGTTATAGTTATTGTTGTTGGGCTATCCGTGCTTAGTAATAAATTGGGCCTTAGCTTGTATCACTGAAAGAATAGACAATAAGAGAAGTCTTTACTTAGGGCCCAAAAAGTCATTCATTTCTCTTTCTCTAATTTACGCGGTCCAGACACACACAAAAACACATATGAACACACGCACACACACGCTGGAAAGAAAAGGAAAACAAGCTTCTCGATCTTTTTCTCAATACTGCTTCTGCCGCCAACGTCCGGCCGCTGTGCTTCCGTCGCCCTCCTGCCGCTGCCCTCCTGCCGTCGCCGCCATCTCCGTCCAGCTGCCTTTCTGTACACATATACACATACACACACAATTGAGAATGAGGAAAACAGGGGCAGCCTCATCCCCTCGGCCTATTCTGCCTGCCGGAGACCAGCCGTTGGCGCTGCCCCACTCAGCTTGTTCGGAGTAGTAGTTGAGGAAAGGGAAAGACGAATGATTAAAACGATTGTGGTATCAAAGCTCTTTGCATATACGAGGTAGGGTGTTTTGCATTAAGTTTCACTTTTCTTATTTATAAACTGAAGTTTATTAATTATGTATAATGCGTCAAATATGAATTATGAGATATGTGCTTGAGTTATTGGATTCTGTAAATATAGTATATCCTCCAAATCGGTCAATCGGATTTGTAATTTGAACACAAGAAAAAGAATTGACATTATTCTATACTAACAGTAGTACTCTATATTCTTATACAACACAAACGAGGTATGAAAATTAATAAAATCAAGCAACATTACAGTATTCTACTCGAATTATTTACGTTCACGAGCATCATCACAATTCATCATTTGGAGATTTTGGTGAAGTAGCGAAGCTGTTGCACTGCGATAATGAGGCCAAGCTCTCCAACCATATCTCATCGGCGGTGACGGAGTTGGTCTCATTGTTGCGGTGCCAGGACCAGTGGGCGTGGGTGTTGTTCAACACCCTCAGCCGTCCATGCCCGAAGCTTGGCTCCCGATACATTGAGATTGGAGGACTAGGGTTCTCAAACCTATATCAAAAACAATAAATTAAATCACTAGAGATTAATGTTTATTTTTGAAACCAAAGTTCGCTAGACAAATTCAAGGGCACTTACGTCATTGCAAGTCCTTCTCTGTTTCCTCCATCACCAATAGTGACATGAACAGGACCACATTGATCTGCCTTGTTATCATAAACCCTAGTCTGAAAATTAAATTCCAACATAATTATTAATTCCTACTTCATTTTAGTCTTATAACATCCGCATAATATACACATATACAAGGAATTAATTTAATACTCACAAATCTCTCGTATGCGTGAACATGCCCAGCAAAGATCACATCGACCCGCGCCTTGTACAAAATATTTTCCATAGCTATCCTCATACTTTCACCCTCACCTTTATGGGCAGAATTGGTATTGTACCACGGCGCGTGGATCAACGCGAAAATCCAAGGGGTTTTGGACCTATCGACGCTTGCCAAGTCAGCTTGAAGCCACGCGTACTGATCTGACTCGGCATCAAACTCCGTGTATGACCCAAGCATGACGACGTGGGCCCCTGCCACGTCGAACGAGTAGTATAAGTTGGATTGGGATTTGCTTTCTTGGTAGGGCATTAGCCATCTAGCGTTGTAGGCTTTGAATCCCTGGGGGTAAATGATGGGGAAGATTTCAATCTCGTGGTTTCCTTCAGTGACCATCCACGGCCTCGTGCTTGCGTACGGCTCCACCAGCCGCCCGAACGAGTCCCATAGGGGCTGCTGCATATCCGCGTAAGATAGATCTCCCGGTAGGAGGAACACATCATATTCCCTACCACCCACGTGGGCTAAGGTTGATTCGGTCCATTCCGTTTGCCCTAGGTCACCTGCCTCGAAATATTGTATTATTATGCAACATCTTATATTGTACTATTTAGGGATGATTGAGCGTCATGTCTCTAGAAAATTTTATAATCTACCAATTTTTTTTAATGAAATTTCAAACAAATAGAGATTTTACACGCATAAAAATTATTTTTATAAAAAATCATAAGCAAAATTTGGTAAAATTTTAGAACTTTTGACATGCACATATATATCATTAAAGGTATAATAGGAAATTTTAAGCAAAAAAAAAAGGTATAATAGGAGATGATGCATGATAAAAAAAAATAAAAATTACATACTAAAAAATATTTAAGCTGCTAACTAATAATTGCAACATTAAATTTAAACATAGAAAACTCAAATTGAAATTGAAAATAAAATAAAATTATAGAAAGAGTGAGATATGATAATAAAAAAATGTTTTATAGAGGATCTCATATGCCAGAAATTGGGTTTTGAAGGCAGTAAAAGAAATAAAAAACGGAGTTAGGTGCAAAAAGGAAATTAAGAAAAAGATGTAGAAAAGATGGTGGAAGGCTTTGCTTGCAAGTTTTTCACTGGCTTCACTGAGACTAACTTCCAATGAATCCAAATCGTCACGCAACAAACTCAAAAGAAGCAAAATGTGGCTTACCAGCAACAGCAAATTCGACGGGGAACGCCGACGGCGGCGTTCGGAAGCTGTACTCCGGCCCGCCGCCGCCACATCTGTAGTAATAGGTGGTGCTGGGCTCCAAGGGACCAATCTTGACGTGGTGAATTTCTCCGGAGGTGTAAAAGAAGTAGTGATACGACGTACTTTCCTCGCTGGAGGCGGCGGCGCTGTATTTTCCGGGCGTTTTCCCGTATTCGACG
The DNA here is from genome assembly GCA_034509125.1 of Monilaria moniliformis. Lineage (NCBI taxonomy): Eukaryota > Viridiplantae > Streptophyta > Magnoliopsida > Caryophyllales > Aizoaceae > Monilaria > Monilaria moniliformis. The sequence goes on from JAYDZE010232191.1 coordinate 18,668, forward strand.
ACGGATTGAGATTTTTCTTCCGTAATCCACGAAACCCTCATGTAATTCTTCCCAGCCAATGAAATGTGTACCTGATTTTTTTAAAGATTACCAAAAGAAAAAAAAAGAAATTAAATTATATGAATATATAACGTACGAAATTACGAGTACATATGTGTGAAAATAAATAACAAATTAACCTGTTGGGGGGCAGATTCCGACCCTTTGTGTTGCCGGAAAATGAGCGGCCGAGGATGCGGACGGGTGTATTCCGGTGAAGCTGGTGGTGCGAAAAGCAAGAAGAAGAAGAGGAGCAACATCTTTTTCAGTCCAAAATTGTGATTTAATTTTGATCTAGCTAGTGTTATTTATACAATAAGATGACGAGTTACAAGAATTTGAAGAATAAATGTAAATGAATAAATAAATTAAGAGTAAGATAGCGGATAGAAGCCTAAGCTGGACAATTCATGGTATTTTGCATATTAATTGTCCTTGTCAATTAGTTTTGGCTCACCACATTTTTATTCCGAATTCAACCGTTATATCGGTGGCATCTGATTTAACTGTTGCATTATCTGATGTTTCTGAAATCTTAAAAAATAGTTGATAGTAATAATAAATAAATAAATAAATAAATAAGTAGATAAATATTATTATTCCTAATCGTTTCGTATTACTAATTAGTTCCACTTCATTTTTCTTTTGAGATGGCAAAATTGTATTTATACATAAAAATACACCGACAGAAGAGGGCATAACAAACCAAAAGATATTGAATAACTTCGTGAATATTGACGTTCATACTTGAGAAAGAGAACAAACGGTTAGAAAAGTAAAGTGTGTTCTTTCCACATCTGCGATGAGCTGGGAACATGGATATAATTAATATTAAGATCTGATGAAGAAATTCCCTTACCTATCACAGAAAATTACGAAAAGAAATGTTTGGTTTTGGATTAATTCATTACTTAGTCATAGTTTACAGTCATATCAAGATTCAGAGATTATTAGCACATTAGCCAGGAGCTATACAGTCTACATCTTATGTTGTAAAACAATGGGCTCTGCACAAATTTAATAATTAATCCCTTGAAGAAAAGGATAATCGACTTTAATATGTAAAAATTTATTGCTAAATTATATGTAACACGCCGAGTTAGTGCTAATACCATGACATGGCAACATGGGGGCGGCAAGCAATAAATGCTCGCGGCCCCTGCTAATAGATGGAAGTATGGGGTATAATTAAATATATTATTGTTCATATATATTAATTAATCGAATCTTATAAAAAAAAATTGAGATAATTGATATTTAAATTATAACTTTTTGTTGACTTTTGGTCAATTTCATAACTTTTGAAACTAGAACATAAAATCAAAACTTTTGATATTTTCTCATTTATCCCACATATCAGAATTCCAGTGAAATTAGTGGTGACTTGTCAGCCGGAATTTTCGACGTGTACAAAACATCAGTTCTTCAAAACGATGTCGTTGAGATAATTGTCATTTAAATCATAACTTTTCGTTGAATTCCGGCCGACACGTCACC
>JAYDZE010232302.1:0-20202 GCA_034509125.1 Monilaria moniliformis
TCTGGATCCGAATTTTGTTCAAACTCGAATGAGTTTTTCACCATAGCAATGTAGTGGAAATAAAAAATTTCCAAGCTTAACCCCAGCCAGGGGCTCTGCCCCTTGGACCCCGCCAGGGGCTGCCGCCCCTTGGACCCCGCTTCCGGGGGCGCTGCCCCCGGACCCCCGTCCTTAGAGGCGAACCTCTAAGATCATAACACATTCATATAAGCGTGCACTCCGCACCTCCGAACTTATATGAAGTGTTGTTATGACGATCGGTCATTTCAGTTAATCCGATTACACTAAAATAACCAACATTATCGTCATTGTAGATCAATATTTTAAAATTTGTTTATATTATTCCAGAGTCTGATCTGAGCTTCTAGTATAGCCTATAGGCATATAATTAACGAATCCGGCTAGCTACAATATCTTTGTCGCGTGCTCCATATATTAATTAATAGGGCATATTCGTTCAATTTTCTATGTGAATGGAACCTTGAAAGGTTTAGTAAAAAAATGTCATATAATATTCAATTTTTGAGATAATCTCGTTACGCGTAGACATGAATAATGAATGAAAGAAAAGATTAAAAAAGAAGTAACAAAGTGTAAATTATGGTTAGGTTCGCGATAGATGCAATTAGGGACAAATAGAACTATAGAAGTGGGCAATATTGGAAAATAGGTCAAACTCGAGAAACACGAGTTTCTCTAAAAAAGAAGAAACTCGAGAGACCAATCTAGCTAAATTTTGGTTTGAGCGAGCAGAATAGCACAAGATAGTGTTAAAACTTTTGAAATTAACTTTCAATTTAAGCCCTTATCTGAAATTACTTAAACCTCAACTTTAATTTACTTACTCATGTAAGAATTTTGTGGATAAGAAATACATTTGCAATTTCACAATATTGTCGACTTGGTTAAGGCCAAATGATATCGAGCTTTTGATTAAAAAAATAGTGTGGGGTCACCCACGAAAGGTGTCGGTTTGGAGATTCATATAAAAGTATGGGAATTATTGTATTTTGACATAAAGAAAAATTGCACATTCAATAAATGACGTTGGGTAAATATAAACACTTACTTGTAATTATCACTAAATTGGCCGACCATAACTAACGTGGCAAACAATGTTATTTGGGATGCTGATATCATATTTCACTTGGTCGACATGTTTATTTGGAATTATCCACCCTCTAACTACACGCACGCACGCGCACATACATTTTGTTTGTTTCTTCCAATTCTTACTTACTTTTTTTTCTTTCTCTTGAGAAAGACCTGCTAACTTACTTCCAAATTAATAAGATCCCTGTTTTTTCTTATTACTAAATGTATTTTTTTAATTAAAAAAAAAAACTTACAAGGTCTTATCAGTTATTTTAATAAAGAGTGAAGTCTAACTTATTCTCACATGCCATCTAATTTATACAGTGATGAGGATTATTTTGTGTCTCCGACTTTTGGGCTTAGTGATGTCGTCGGTTCATGAATCGTCTGTTTGGGTTATGGTTCACAATTGCCGAATTTTAATCAGTTTTAGCTAGTTTTAGTTCCGATTCGGAAGTTCTCATTTTTTTTAATTCAATATGATCAACATGATGATATAATAAAAATAAAATACAAAAACTAAAATATATAGAACAATAAAATAAATTACAAAGTTTAAGTAATAAAAAAAACTTTTAATCTAAATAATTATAATTTTACAATCATAAGTTTATAATTTACCATAGAGTTACTAAACTATAAAATAAAAATTAAAAAACATAAGTGGAAAATAATTAAGGAAAAAACTTGAGCTCAATTTTATCCTTTAAAGTTATAGTTTAAATATTAAAATTGAGTTGCATACGTGTCCACATTGAGGAATCAAAGCCTACGTAGTTCTCTTACCTTAACTTATCTATCTAATTGTCATCCTCCTCAGCATCAGATCAATCTGTCTAGGTAAATTCTTGATTTTCGCTCTCGTCACGTTTGTCCATACTGGTTCTTAAGCTCTTAGTACTGCGATCTCCCAATCATCAAGTAACATGGTGACATTCGTGTCTCTTAGTTCTAAATCATGTTTAATTTAATCTACGTTTGGAAGATCTAAATTAATTTTTTTTCTTCAGTTGATAATCATGTCATCAAGCTATAAATGGGTAACTGTTGAAAGTAGCATAATAGCAATCTAAAAGGTCACAAACGCCACCTAATTTTCATTTAGGATCTAAGCATTTACGGACTAAAAATATAGGTGGAATTTCTCTGAAATATTTTAGTCATTTTTCAGTCATGACAATTATAATACTTTATATAATTTGTAGGTATGTTTTTATATAATTATTAAAATTAACTGTCATATACATACAATGCTCTAAGACACGAACAAAAATAGAATAATAAATGAGACAACTCAACAGTTGCAGTATTAAAATATTTGAATAACTTAATAACTCCATACATTGATCCTAACAAGAAGGCAATAAAATCAAATTGTATCATTACAAGTTCTAAAAAAATTAACTAACTGATCTTTATGGTTTAATATAGAATTTACCATGTCATAAGTTGAGTTCTACCGAGTTGATAAATTCTTAATAAAATTTGTATATTTAATCCTTTATTACGACAATATTTTTGTCATTTTTTCCTAAACTATCCATATTATGCAAAAGTTTAACGGCTTGTCTAATTGAGTTTACATGTTCATTAAACAAATTAAAGCATCTTGAACACATAAATTTAAAATATGAAATATATATCTACTATGAAAATATTGTCCATTAAAACTTTCGACACATGCTTCAATTAGTGCAGGAATACTAGCAGTATTAGCAGACACATTATCAAAACCAATGGAAAAATATTTTATTAATTAATTGAAATTTATTTAAAATATGAACAATTAATTGAGTTATGCATTGAGTCGCGTGTGGTTGTGAAAATTCCCTAAATGCAATTAAACGTTTGTTCAAAATCCAACTTTTATCTACAAAGTGACACGTAATACTCATATAATGATTTTTATAATAGAAAATTTGTAATATAAGAGCATCAAATATTTTGATATTTATATCATTTTTCAAAATATTGTTTTCTCATATAGGAAATCATGCTAGTTCTACCTATTCTTTTAGCAGACTGATTACATGCCTTTTTTATACTGATTTCATAAGTAAATCTGTTACCAAAATTAAAAGGTAAATGGCCCATCGTACAATATCTCACCAAAAATTGGTTGCATTATTATGGTCATATTAAAAAATAGAAGACACATCTTATTGTGATGACCTCGTAGGGGCGGTACAGGCTTGGTTGCTTAGTTGGGTTTGGCATGAGCTGATGCCAAATTAGACTGGAAGATATTTCTCCATGTGTCGGATCAATGTATTGTATTCGCCTCTATGTGTAAATTTGTACCCACTTGTCCAATATTTACAATACATATTAAATCTTTTTGTGGCATCAGGACCACAGTCGGGCTCATCTATTTCCATCTTAAAATACTCTATTGAGGTTTTCATGGATGACTTTAATAGCTATGGGAAAAGCTTCCATTTGTTTCATAAGGAATTTGGAATTGGTGATGAAGAGGTGCGTTGACCGAAGTCTGGTACTTAACAATGAAAAATGCCACTTTATGGTCAATGAGGGAATCCTTGGTCATGTAATATTAAAGAGATGAATAGAAGTCGATAAGGCCAAGATAGATATTATTGAGATGTTTCCCTACCCAAATTCTGTTAAGTAATTGCGTGGGCTCCTTGGGCACGCCGGATTCTCGAAGATTTGTGAAGAACTTTGGAAAGATTGCCCAACCAATAACTCATCTTTTGCAAAGTAGGTGCAATGAGACTTTGATGAGCAATGTAAGAAGGCATTCCATATTTTGAAGGATAATATAGTCAAACACCTATTATATAGCCCCCAAACTGGGGCATGCTCTTTGAGATGATGTGTAATGCAAATGCAAGTGGATACAATGTGGGAGTCGTCCTTGGGCAAAGAAGAGGTAAAGAAAGCTATGTGATATACTACTTCTCAAAGACGTTGAACTCTGTCCAATGCAACCATTCAACAATAGAGAATAAGTTGTTTACTGCGTCATTCGCGTTCGAAAAATTTCATTTGTATATATTGGGAGGCAAAACTATGGTCTTCACAGACCAATGGCTCACTCAAGTATCTTATGGCCAAGAATGAGACTAAGCTCAGACTGATTAGATGGATTCTTCTCCGACAAAAATTCAATGTTGAGATCAAGGACAAAAGTGGGGTGCAAAATCTTGTAGCGGATCACTTAAGCCAAGTCCTCCAATTAGAAAATGGTGTGCCTTTAAATGAGACTTTGCCCGATGAACATCTGGCCTTACTTAGGCGAATACCCAAGAACCCTAGTAGGCCGATATTTTCAATTGCTTGGTATTGGGAATGATTCTAAGTAACAAAAAAATAGATTGATAGCAAAGAGTTGGTAATATATATGCGATGATCTGTACTTATGGAAGACATGCTCTGATCAAGTCATTCCACGATGTGTGGGGGAATTTGAACAAATGAGCATCCTTGAGCACTGTCATTTGAATGAATGTGATGAACACTTTGGCCATAGAGGACCGGAATAAAGGTACTGGATTGTGGGTTCTATTGGCTAAACATATTTAAACATAGCTATGATATGTGCAAGCGTTGTGAGCAATTTCAAAAGGAATGTAATATGTCAAAGAGAAATGAGATACCTCTAACCCTATTATGAATGTGGAAATTTTTGACATTTAGGGAATGAATTTTATGGGTCCTCTGAACAGCTCTCGAGGAAATCAATACATTTGCTGGCAGTGGACTATGTGTCCAAATAGGTAGAAGCTAAGGCAACACCAACTAATGACTCAAAGGTTGTGGTGAGCTTTTTGAAGGGCAACAATTTCAGCCGGTTTAATGTGCCTAGAGTCATAATCAATGACCAAGGCTCGCACTTCTGCAACGTCACAATTGATTCTTTTCAAGAAATATGAGGTGCACCATACAGTCTCTACTACCTATCATCCACAGGTCAATGGACATGCCAAACTATCCAATAAGATTACGAATGTGGTATTGAGAAAGATGGTTAGCCCAATGGGAAAGGATTGGATTATGCACCTGGATGATACACTATGTGCATACCAAACAGCATCCAACACATCATTCGGAATGTCACCTTAACAAATGCTATTTGGCAAATTGTGCCATCTACCCATAGAATTGGAGCATAACGCATTCTGGGCAGTACATAAATAAATTGCGATTGAGATGTCATTGGGTAAGCAAGAAAAGTATAGATTCAGGCGCTTGAGGAAATTATACAGTAAGCATATGACAATTATGCCTTGTACAAGGAAAGAATGAGGAAGACCCATGACTTACTTATAAGAGCAAAGGAATTTGAATTTAGACAGGAAGTACTCTAGTACAAGTCTAGATTTAAATTCATGTCTGGAAAGCTTCTAACCAAATGGGTGGGTTCGTTTATGGTCCAAGCAATGTATCCAAATGGAGCAATAGAGTTAATGCAACCGAAACAGGTAAAATATTCAAGTGAATGGACAGCGCTTGAAGGCCTATTATGGACAAAGTATGGAATATCCAAAGTAGTATTTGAAACTTCTCTCTGTTGATGAGCGGTCATCTGGGCAAAGCGAGCGTCGTGGCTATCAAAATAATTAGGGCGTTAACCGGGAGACAACCTGATATGTTTTTTTTTCTGTTCGTTTATTTTGTGTTTTAATTCAATTTTTAGAGTTAACCTTAGGATATATGTAGCTTTTTCCTTACAAAGGTGTTTTGTATTTGTTGTGCAGATTATAGGGCACAACAGAGAGTAGATGGAAGGAATGAACAAGAGCTAGTGTTGTGAGTAAAGAACCATGTGTAGGGCACATGATGAACGGTGGGAAATGGAAGAATACGACTGCCAACCATCTCAGTTACATCACATGACCGTTGTCAGTCGTAGCCCTAAACCTTCCCCATCATGTCATACCCTTTCTCTCTCAACCGTTCCACTTCCCCACGATTTAAAAACTGCAGCCAACATAACGCCTCTTTTTCTCTTCATCTCTTTCTCTTCTTAAACAAAACCACCACTCATCCATCGTGGTCGTCAGTAGTCCTAAAAACCAACTGAGAAAAGTCCCCACTGGAAATTGAGTAGATCTGAAAACAAACACTCAACACCCAAACCCACCATCAAGAAAAGAATCCAAATGGAGAGTGCATCTGACACACCATCACCCACCGAATGAAATATTCCCGACAGCCCCTCCCGAGTAAAGCAAGAAGCTATCAACCAACTGGCTGCATAACTGAGTTTGCAATCTCTCATGCAAGAAGTAAGATTCATCACACACAGAAATGAGGAAGCAGCGAAAGATGATGCAAGGATAGACGCTGCAAACGAGAGCGAGATATCGGTGCAGGAGATTTCCTTGAAGAGAATGGACTCTTCATCAGGAGAAGCAAAGAAAAATAAGGCAAAGGTTGCGGCCTCTAATGCCAGATTCTCCCCGCGTACCGAATCTTCATCAGCTGAGAAAGTCACCAAGGACAGCGCCTCCACTGCCAATAAAAAATTGTTGGAAGACGCACAAGAAGAAGAGGAGGTAGTCGAGAAGGTGATTAAAGCTACACCACTTTGCATGGAAAAAAACGAACACTCTTCAAGAAAGGGGAAGAAGAAGAAGATCGAAGAAGACCTGTCGAAGAGGGGCATCTTTGTGCCCAGAGCCATAAACTTCAAACATTTGAAGGCTTTGGCATAGCGGAGAAGGTTCGTGAACTTTCCAAAGGGTGTGGTTGGGCGAAATTCTTAGATTGGCTATATTTTCTTTATGAGGATTTGGTGAATGAAGTATATGGGACCTTTGCAGTTCGTAGTGGAGGACTTGGGAAACATAGTGGCTATAGAGTTTGAGATCCACCTAAATGAAATCAACCAGTGTATGGGCATCATGGATGTGAAGGACATCGACAAGCCATGGTATAAAAAGGCTGAATTGGGCATGCCCAACATCTCTAATGAGGAGTGGGATAGGATGTGGCAGGCCATGGGCAACAAGAGAAGTCTAAATCGCAGGAGAGCGATGGCTACAACCTCAAGACAAGGGCTACACATTGCAAATGGAATTACTGCCTAAAATATGTATGGAAAGGAAGACAGCAGAATCACCATAGCCAACAAGGAGGTCTTGATCATCTTCTGCTTGCAGGAGAAAAAGAAGCTCAACTTTGGGCCTTTCTTATTGACCATCTCAAGAATATGGTCAATAAACTTGGACAACATTACTCCTGTGACCACTTTGTCACAGTCTATGCCCAAATGATGGAGGTACAGTTTGATGAAGCTAGTGTGATCCCCAAGAACCAGCTCATCATGGACCGCTTCATTCGCATGAAGGACATTGGTAAGGATGTCGAAGGCAATGTAGGGTTCCTTGAGGCCCATGAGCACGACGCACTATCCACTGCTACCAAGCCATCGATGTTGACCACCAAAGAAAATTAGAAAGGAAATTACAAGAAGAAGTCACCATCCTGGAAAGCTTGGGCAACATGGTAGCCACCGTAGCCGAAATCCAGTCTGCCCAACTAGCATACTTTGCCCACAAGGGATTCAAGTACTCGCCTGACTCATCTGCCTAAATTTGTCCTCCATTTGATGTTAGTTAGTTCTTTCATTTTTATTATTTAGTTTGTTTGTTTCTTTTGTATTTTTATTTTTTTTATTTGTGTCATAACTTTTCGTCACTCTTACCCTTTGTCCAAGGCAAAGTGTGTGAGTGGTGAAGGGTTACTTGTCTATGTTTCTTTCTGTTCGAGTTTGTTTATGAGGTGGAGACCTCCGTCATTGATCCACTTTGCCAAGAGCAAAGCGTATGAGTGAGAGGGGTCTTCTATTTGTTTTTAGTTTTGGTGAGCATGTTAAAAGTATTGGTCAATTAAGCATGATAATTTCTTTGAGATTTACTTGTTGCAAGTTTAACAAGTGTTGAATGTATGCATATTGTATCGAATGAACTATGAGCAAACCCTGAGAGGTTTTTACCTTTAACTGTTGATTATCTATGCCTAATATAAGTTTCATTTCTTGTGAGCATCTGTGACATCCTAATTTGGTTAATTCTAGAACTTGTCTGTACTTTGGGAAAAATCTTATTGACTGGTTTAGGTGCTTGAAATGGTTTAGCCATAATTCTTTCATGAAGCCCAACAAAGCCTAAAAAGTCGACCATAGTGTGATCATTTGCATAGCCCCTTTGAGCTTAAAATTAATTCTTTTGACTCACATATATTGCCGCAGTGCATATACTGTACCAGTAATAAGAACTCGGGATTCAATAAGAAAAATAACCGGAGGTAATGAGTTGGTAGTGGCCTAATTTGAGTAAGACACTATTGAAATGAGGATAGTTTCTCTGCCCAAAATAAGAAATAGTGTCTAAAGAAAAAGAAAAAGAAAAAGAAAAAGAAAAAGAAAAAGAAAAAAGGGGTAAAGAAAATAATTGATCCCAAAATATTTAGCAAGGATAAAAGTAGAAAACTAGATTTTGCTGCCCAAAGTACTGAGTTCAATTGACCTTAGCCTAGTACAAAAATATTATCTACCTACTGCTTTAAGCCAACATCACAACCTATAGAAGATCTAATTATTGGGTACCTAAAATTGTGAATAAAGGGTGTAATCAATAGAGAACAGGGAAGACTATGGTATGATCAAATTCAAAGATGTTATGAGCATAAACACTAAACCTTATACACAAAAGTGACGAGTGTTGGTGAAGAAAAACCCTATTGCTCAATAGTTCGATCTTGACTTGTTTGATAATTTTGGATGCATGATATGATGTCTTAATTCACTTACTTTATTTTAAGGATTATTATGCCTAATGCGATTGATACTCTAACCATGTTGACTTTGTGTTTTGTCATGTGTTCGTTCTTTTTCTTTTGTCTTGAGTCTCGGGCATATCACAACTACATGCATAAGGATAATCGTGCTTAAAGTGTGAAAGTGTGATGAACACTTTTTTGTACTCATTTTAGTGTCTGCTTAGGGGGTTTAGATCAAGTCCTTTTAGTGTCGTTTGTATTTTTTTTCCGTCTGGAATGACATATTCGGGCAACATGGCACTCTGGGCAAAGCAAGTACCACGGGGTAATGTAGAGCTGCATTCAGTGAAAGAGGTAAAGCATTCAGATTTCAGATCGGATTTTTGCCTAATCCAAACCGATCCTAAATACGGATTTCAGATCGGATTTTTGCGTAATCCAAACCGATCCTAAATATCTAAAAATCTGAATCCGAAAATCCGGATTTTTTATAACTAAATCCTTACCGAACTAAAACATCCAAAATATCCGAAAAAATCCAAAAAAATCTTAATTATTGTATATATTAGGTTAGAAATATTTAAATAAAATAATATTTTAATAAATATTTAATTTAAATATAATAAAAAATAAAATTATATATATATATATAAAATAAAATTCAGATTTTGGATTTTTTCGGTTTTAAAAGAACCAATCCGAACCAAATCAAAAATCCAAAATTTGAAGAAAAAGAAATTCGATTCGATCCAATAATTAGAAAAATCCAATCCAAATTTAATATTTCCGTTTGGTTTGGTTCGGTTCAGTTATTCAGATTACGGATATTTTGCTTACCCCTACCTACAGGAAACTTCATGTTGTGCAAATTAGCTAACATTTGACACGAGGCTATAAGTGCAGTGCTAGCCAAGTCAATATATTGCGCAGATTCCAACCCTGGGCAGACGAGAAATGTTGATCAAAGAATCAAAGCAGAATATGAACTGAAGAAAAATGAGGTGTTGAGGGCAATGAAGAAGTTGATCCTATCTGAAGAAACAGATAAGGATAGAAATCAAACATTCTTTATCCATAAGATGCAGATCTCGGCAAATCTCGTGAAGATAACAATGGAGACCTAAGCGCAACTGATAAAGAAGCAAAGTATTGCTGCGACCAACCCTAGATCCAAGCTCATTCATTTCGGCTGGACTTTCCAAAGGCCCTAGCTCAACTCCTATATAAGATGCATAGCCGCAGGATAAATGCATCTTTAGAGCATTGCTATCGGCATCATCAATCGATGCACTTCTGTTTTTTCTTTAATTCGTGTGCTGTAAGGATGAAACAAGCCATATAGACAATTTTACTCTTATTTCATTTTCTGTTTACATTGGCACATGTTGCCCACACTATTCTATATTTTTTATTCTAAAGTAATTTCAATTCAAGTATGTTTTCTTTTGTACCTATTTTCTTCGCTTATTTGATTATGTTAAATTCTTTTGTCTGGTCTGGGTAACGACGCATTGAGTATGAACAAATAAACTCATGAGGTCAAATCTGGGCATAATTATTGCATGTGAGTATTCTCGAAGTGTTAGGTTTGATTTCAATATGGTTCGGTCAGGACTAAATAGTTAATAGGTCATTAGTCACTTAGGGAAGATTAGATCACCAATAAATCAAGCCATAAGGTGTATGATCTTTATGTCCACTTGAGATAGATTGACTCTCACAGACAGAAGTTGTATGTCGACAAGGCCATAGGTAAGAATTCATTATCGAGTCTATCTAGTTTGAATGCACTTTGGGCAGGACGTCGGATGATAATTATGGGACGAAGGTAGTGCCCAGAGTAAGGGATATCGCATAAATATTGTGATGCACTAATCTAAAAGGGTAGATAAGAGAGAGGGATCGTTAGGGGCGTGATGCTTGAAAAGGAACCTCAACATTCCTTGTCCATAATTGATGATATGAGCAAGTAGTAAAAACTTTAGCTCTTATGACTGAGTGAGTGTTCATATTTAATAAGTCAAGCCCATGCCAGGTTACTTTTGTTATTTAATCAACTTTTCTATTTCGTTACAATTATTTCTGTTTTAGTTTATTGACCAACGCGGATACTGTGACCACACCCAATTTTTGGTAACACCAGAGATGGAGAGAAGCCAAGAGGAGGCTGTTGATCAACTTCCTGCGGATCGACCATTTTGTTACCACTATTTATGTAGTTGTGGGCATAAGCTACAAATTTATTTTGTGTATACTAACGGTAATTCCTTATTCATTTTCGAAGGAATATAATAACAACCTTATCTGCAAAGGAATGGCAGAGGTATAGCATCGCATGATGTCAATCAACTAACATGTTGTACACAACCTTCGAGATGACAAATTTTCTCGTTTGGATAGTAGATGGCAAGACAGAAAAGACAAAAATGCCCCTTTTGAGGGACATAGTTAGATTTACAAAATTACCCTTGTTGGGAATTGTTAGGATTGTATATTGGAAACCAACCTTTTTCTGCTTGTATACAATGTTCTACATATAAGTATCGAATCTCCTATCTGAATTGTACACATATTACATATTTAGTTGCCTATTTATCTCACTAAAAAGTAGATCGCATGGTGTGTTGTAGATCACAAGAGATTATGTGATTGGATTAATCTTTCGAGATAAAAACACTAGCCATAACCGATACAACTTGAGGATGAGTTGTTATTTATAGGCTACAATATAAAGAGAAGCAATCTGTCCAAACTACTTGATTATATTGATACGTCTTTACATATTGGTGGATCACAGCGAGATATGTTCTTCTATCTGACCATAGTGAAGAACTAAGATTTCGGATGCTTGACATAAACCTAAACCCTAATAAGGTTTCAGATGTATATACATGTTTGTGTGTCACTTCTTACTACGGGTGCAAGTTATATATTAACTTTAGTGTTATGTATCTTGGATTTCCGTAGTTCATATATGACATTTGATTATCTATATTAGATAACCGAACCCAATTTAGGCTGATGATATTCCTCTAAGTAACTTATAAGGTTTATCGTACTAAACCCTGCAGGTTGATTATGTCCAGGTACGATAATAAAATTGAGTGCTACTACATAAGGAATTAATAACTAATTAATTGATTCAAGCTATTAGAACCTTTAATTAATTAATGGATATCTGACATCTTAAATATGGGTGTTCATTAGTAAAATATAAGCCTCAACTTATCTCGAAAATAAAAGGAGAAGTCAATAATAATTATCTAATAGACTGAATTATTATTTATGAATTACTTTATGCTTTGAATTGAACATAAGCAATTAATTCATTATTAGGCCTAATTTTATTTCTTGTATTTGATCTCTGGTCTGACACTAGAAGCAAAATTGATTCCCTATCAAGCCTAACTTATATGTTTATGAATACATATATGCAGTTCAGAATACATTGTCAGAAATAATACACGGTATAGCTGAGATAGTTGGAAGGCGACGCTGATTCAAGCGTTGTTTTGCTCGGGTATTATCATAGCTCGTTGTCTGTCAAACATAGGGAAAAATCACGACACACAATTCAGAGACCATAGAAAGGTCTTTCAGAGGCAATGAGGATGTATTTCAAGGTAGAATTTGAAAACATATCGTTTGAAGGGTTGAACGGGACGATGAAGTTTGTTGGCGTATTCAACAATTCATAGAAGAATTCCTGCGAATTCTTTAGATATTTCTAAACCCATTTATGCAATAATTAAAGTAATAGGACAAGTTAAATATTATTTGAAATTAATATTCCTACAATTGGTATCTGAACCAACTAAATGAGAACCCTACACTGAATGTAAAAAGTTATTGCATTCGAAGTGAAAACTAATTATATTAAAAAAATGGACTTTTTGGCTCTTAAAAGATTCAAACAAAGGTGTTGTATTTATCCAATAAAGACATATATCCACCATAGATCTTCATAATCGAAGATATTAAAATAATTTTTCGGTCTCATAATAATTAATACTTCTTACATTGAACCCTTCCCTAAGTAAGCATTATTGTACATATATATAACTAGATAAACCTGGTCACTAAGTTAATTCATAAAACTAGTTTTGATGTTAATCTATCCGTGTATAGTGTATAGAGCTAAATCCATGTTAGTTTAATCAGGAAAAGGTTCGATATTCGCCGCCACAGCCATAAACGCACTAACTGACAATCTACTACAAGATAAAGACTCCCTTACTTGAGCTTGTCCAGCAATTATTGGAACACTCTTTGGTCAATATTAACTTATACTTTTATTTATAATAAAAAAAAAAAGTTACATGCATATTATGCTTGCTTATAGAATAATCACAACATATAATATATGGCTTTGAGATAAATAATTCTATGGGACTTAATTGTTCCTTTCGAATAGGAATTAAAAGTTATGTACATGGTGAGGAATCGCTATTTTTTTAATCAACATGCATGGAGTAATGAAAAGTATAGTATTATTAGCACGTCATATCATTGTAAAGTATTTGATTTGAGCAAAATATCCTTCACTTCGGGTTCCATTTGTCTCAATGAATTCAATAAAATATGAGGTTGAGATAGAAAATAACCGACAGAGAATCAAGAACGAAATTATTGCAGAACTATAGCTTTTGAATATCGATTGTGATATAATTACATACATTGTATGTATACATTAATACATACATATATAATCAGGAAATAAAATTTACAAGAGATGATTTTTTGGTGTGTGTGGAGTATGAGTGAGTAGGAGCATGGACCACTCATGCCTCATGACATGGCTTCGTGGCAAACGAACTCCACCTCAACAAATCCATCCCCTATACATAACCACTGTCTGCATATGAGACAAATCAAATAGTTTCTCTCTTCTCTCTCTCACACACACATTAAGCAGCCTTCCAACCATGCCCTTCTCCAAAATAGCAGCCCAGAACTATGTACGTAGCTCGGCGGAGAAGCCTCGGGTGGTGGTGAGGGCGTACGAGGAAGTGAGAGACAAGGCGGCGGTGGAGGAACTCGAGCGGCGGTGTGAGGTCGGGCAGCCCGGGAAGCCGTCACTGGTCACTGACCTCATGGGAGATCCTATTGCTAGAGTCCGCAACTTCGTCTCCCACATTATGCTGGTAATAATACTTTACCGGTGTGTTTTTTTTATTTTTTTGCTGCAAAATTATCATAAGAAAATATGGGAAAAATTTATCATATTTAGTAATCCCCATCTTTTTTATCTCACGTTATCTAGGAAAAATACTATCACTTAAATACTTCATGATAATAATATCATGAATTGGAGTGAAAAGAAGGAAAAATAGATTGCTTGAAAAAAATTTCCATCTTATCTGAGGAAAATTATTCATCCAGAAAAACATGTGAAAAGAGTTGGAAAATGGTGAAAATATATGTTGTCTATCCTTTTTGCACAAGAAGAATGCACCCTAGAAACAATCGTGTACGTTTGTTTAAATATGCATGCTATTTACTAGTCATTCTCGAAAAATATATATATATATATATATATAATATATTTTAAATGCTTGCGTGATGAATATAAGTAGGTGGCAGAATGTTATGATGGGAGGGAAATAGTGGGGGTGATAAGAGGGTGCATAAAAACGGCGACGAGTGGAAAGAGAAGGTCAAGTTGCAGCCCATCTCCAATCTATGTGAAATTGGCTTACATTCTTGGATTAAGGGTTTCATCCACACACAGGTCTGTCTACCTCTTTTCCCCATGCAAATTCTTTCTTTACGATGAAAGAAAAATATTAGGTAGTATTTATCCACAAAATAAAGATAATTGGGTGACCTCATTTTATTTTGTATTTAAAGATTATATATCCCCCCATGCATTTGTTACTATTTCATTTTCTTCTTTCGTTTTCTTTTGACGGATATCTAAAGATGTGATTTGCATGTGTAAATTAATTTTCATATTTGATTTTTGTATATTGAGGTGGGAAGTTAATTATCCAAGTAATTTTCATTTGACAAATGTATACACATAAATCCGAATATATTTGAACATATTCCTGCACCATTTTAGGTTTAGATGTGACGTGACTTGCATATATACTCCACATTCATAAGGTCGACATCTAAATTAATTAATGCCTTGTCCTCTTTTTTTGTTTCTCTACAAATTACATAATCTTGTAAGCTAGTAATTGTTGAAGTGATGGATTGTGCTTAAATTTTTGTATGGCTCAGGAGGCTTGGCATTGCCACAAAACTTGTTCAAGAATTGGAGGAGTGGTGCAAGAAAAATGGAGCAGAATATGCCTATATGGCTACGGAATGCAGCAATCAAGCATCCTTGAATTTGTTCACTAAAAAATGCAACTATGTCAAATTTCGAAATCCAACGGTCCTCGTGCAGCCTGTTCATCTTCACCACAAGCCGTTGCCGTCAGATATCACGATCGTTCAAGTTCCTCCAAATCTAGCTGAATCGGTGTATCGTAATGTATTTTCGATCTCGGAATTCTTCCCTAAAGACATCGATCATTTATTAGGTAACAAACTCAACTTGGGCACTTTCATGGCGTTACCAAAGAAATTACTCCTAAATTGGGACCCTAACTCAGGGGAATTACCGGCTTCTTTCGCCATACTTAGTATTTGGGACACAAAGGAAGTGTTTAGGTTAAGAGTGACGGGAGTTTCGATCCTAACACATGCTGCCTGCCTAGGAACTAGGGTTGTTGATGCTATGGCACCGTGGCTTAAAATCCCATCAATCCCTAACATTTTCAAGAATTTTGGATTTTATTTCATGTACGGGCTTCATATGGAGGGTCGGGACGGTCCCAGATTAATGAAAGTGTTGTGCAAAATGGCGCACAATATGGCCAGAAATGACTCTCATTGTAGGGTCGTGGTGGCGGAGGTGGGCCAAAACGACCCCGTACGGGAGGCTATTCCACATTGGAAGAAATTTTCATGGGATGAAGATATTTGGTGCATAAAGAGATTTGGACAAATCAATCAGGACTTCCGTGATTCGTTTAAGTTTCCAGTGTCGTCTTCTTCTCCTATATTTGTTGATCCACGTGATTTATGACCCTAGTAGATTTTAAGTTAGTGGACATAGGTTTTTCTTGATCTTTTTTTTTTCTTATTCTTTTTGTTTCAAATTGAACAAGCAGTGACGGATCTACAAAATAAAACTCGTGGGGTCGGAACTGCTGCATGCAAGGTTGATGACAGCTCGAAAGACCGAATTTAATAAAAAAAAATTGGTACTCGTAAATTGATGGTGGAATCAACTAAGCTCGCACGAACCCACCTAAGTGTGTGCCTGTGTACAAGAGCAATCAAGTAAATCTTGATGATCTTAATTAAGATATGATTCTAGTTGTATCACGATCACTTTTATTTCTAGCCATGCAAATCAATTGGTTTGAAAGTGAGTAACATTATTCATGATAATTTCCCTGGTTTACTTGGGTTTTTATTTTGTATGACAAGGACTAGATTATGAGCTTTCGTAATCTAGTAGGTCTAGAGGAGGGATATTATTCCTTTATTTTAGACAGGTAGTTTAGCTATATAGTAGCGCAGCCATATAGTAGCTCAGAATCTACATATAAAAAATAAAAAAATAAAAAAAACAAATAGAGAAGAAATATATAGGTCATGAACACTGCACACATTTATTTTATGTTAGCATTTTTTTCTATTTATATATTTTAATTCTAATATTTCAAAAATAGTTAATTATTGAAATTGTTAATTTTATAAATTATATAAAAGTCAAAGTTCGATTTGTTCATTTTTCCTTTAATTAAGTTCAATTAAATAAAAAAACGAAGAAATCAAGCTTTAACTATTTTATAGTTTGTAAAATTAGTAATGTCAATAACAAGCTTTGAGATATTAGAATAAAATAATTATTTTAATTAAACAAAAAGAATAATGCTAACTCGGAGTAGATGTGAGAGATGCTCACAAAAGTTGCTCGCGCTGCAGAATGGTGAGTGACATATCACTTCTCTCAAAAATTAAATTTAGTATGTATTTTATTACAACCAGAATCACAAGTAATGTACATTTGTGCACATGAGTGCGCCCACACACACAAACTCATATAGGAGAGAGAGGGTGGATAAAATAAAACTAGTTTATTTGAATTTTAAAAAAAATCAATTTGAAACATTAATCTTTATATAATTTATGATTCTAGTAAAAAGTAGAGGTGTAATATATTAAAAGTACTTTACAGAAGAAATATTATTGTATATATATACATAGCATATGCAAAAATGTCAAATTGTTGGGAGGAGATAAAATTGAAAAACTCCGAAGGATGAGAAGTGCTAAAATAAAATAAAAATCAAGAAAATAGTATATACAAATGCTTGTATATGATAATGTTTTTTATGTATATATACAATAATACTTCTTTATGGACTATGCTTTTTTTTGAAGTATATATACAATAATACTTCTTTATATATATATATGGGATTTGGTTATACTGTAAATCCTTATTAAGATGACTAGATGACACAAAAATAACTAATATCAGCCACTGATTACTTGAAAATAGATGGATGAGAGATTTTGCTAATTTATCGTTAATATTTGATTTAGAAATTGATTGTAATTGTAAAAGGGTAATTTATAATTTAAACAAATCTCATCTCCTAATTTAATGCATTTGCTAAACTATTTCTGTGTTTTGTGATTAATCCCTCTAAAAAAAATAGAATGCCAGATTAGTGAAAATAGGTGAGCAGCCAAAAATTTAAGAAAAGAAAGAAAGAAAAATATCTGTAAGATTTCATCTTAAATTTTTATCTTTCCGTATTTGCTCTTCTATAGATTTTAATTTACACGAACTTATCTTATTGCCCTCAAGTACATGCACTTCTATTTTTGAAAAACAACTGCATTTTATCTCTTTATACATCCACTTCTATAGATTTTAATTTACACTGAAGTATCTTTTTCATCTTTGAAAGACAATTAAACTGCATTTTATTTTTTCATACACGCACTTATATAGATTTTTATTTGCACCAAATTATAAGATAGTGTTTTTGAAAAAATAAATAATGCAGTTTAGGCAACAAATAAATATTTTCCATAAATATTTTACCAATTACATAAATGCAGAATTTCACTTAGTCAACCCCAACTAAAAAAGCTGCGAAAATTAAAGCTATAAAATTAGATTTAATATGGTTCCTTAATCTGCTCACATCTATGGTTTTGATTGTTCTTAGTTTTTATTTTAATATAAAAATTCTTTTTTAAAAAAAAAACTAAATTTTTTAAAAATATCACGCTGAATGTATAAAGTCATTGTGTTCACAGTGAAATTAATTGCTCACTATAAAAATAAAATCAAATAAATTTTTTGTCATTCATGGGATTTCAACCATAGTGTTGCACTCATACAACAAGGAAATGTATATGCGCGTAGATCTTCATGATCGAAAGACTGATTTTGATTCTATATTATATTTTGATCTATTACAATCATGTTATTTTTATAACAATCATAAATCATATAACGATCAATAGTTCAAATTAGATCCTAGTTCAATTCCAACACTTTCTATGTCTGAGAATGTAAAATTACTGACTACTTCGAAATGAGAGCAGTCTTTGCAACTTGGAGATGAACAGATGAGTACGATATGATATTTACGTCATTCAATAATGAAATGGCATGCGAGGAGGGCCTTCATGTCGAAGAACCTCAACTCTTTATAGTTTCAAGATTCGTTATAATAATCATAATGTGATGTGATCATGTGATCGATAGCGATTCCGTACCAATACAATTCGATAGATAATTCTGGAAAAATAATTCTTACAAAAACCAAAAAAAAAAAAAAAAAACACATCATTTAATAGCATATGTACATATATCGGTCCTAAATGAAGACTATTGGTGTGGTCCGACCCTTGTCCAACATATTAAGGACAAAATATTAAATATAGGGTCATTTCATGACATGGCAGATGTAACATGTTGAAGAAAAAGTATCCACACGATTTTTTCTTATCATCAAATCCTTAAATTGGGATCTTGTCTCTTAATACAACAAATTGATCCTAATTCTTATGGCATTTTGTCCTCTCTCTGCATGATTTTCATTTCTAGCTAGCTATAAAACAATAAAGAATATTACCGACCAATATATGGGTATCCCATCTTTTTTGGAAGTAGTGACGGATGCAAGAAACGAAACTAATGGGGTCAAATTCAGTGAAGAATTCGCTGGCATCGCCGCCGTGTTCTGGCTCTGACAGCGGCATTGATCGACGACGCCGTCCTCTTCGTCGCTTACTCTGTCGTAATCGTCCTCATCGTCCTCACAGAAGTAATCAAATTGCGGGCCGCGAATATCATTGTCGCTGTCAACCGCCTCATACGGTCAAGTCGTGCTACCGCAGGACAAGCTGTAGTTGTACGACTGCGCATTATCCTCCTTCGCCGCCGCGTTGGATTCCTTCTCGAGTGCAACGATTAAACTACATAGCATCGTGCAACCAAAAAGAGAGAAGGAAAAATTGATTTTGAAACAATTGCCAACAATTCCAAAATTCTACAATTAGATAATAGGATTTTCAACAATTCCAAAACCCCTTCTTTTTCCCTCCCATTTTTTCCTTCTTTCTTATTCCGGCGTATAATTCTTCAACTCCATTTATTCAATTCTTCAGAGCAAACGCAAACACAATTCCCCCCTTCTCCCCTCCCTCTCTCTCGATTTTTCGTCACACACACGGACAATTTCAGCCTCTGCGACTGTTCTCTTCTCTGCTCCAGCGCACCGTGGGGTCGGCGACAACTCCAAAAACCTACTTTGTTAATGGAGTTTTCTGCCCTTATTGGGCCGGCAGTAGGGTCAGTCGACCCATTCTGACCCCACCTAGGTCTGTCTCTGCTTGGAAGAATGCCCCCCACACACCCCTTTAATAATTTCAAGATAAATTGTTCATCTTTTATTTGATCTCTAATATGTGCCTCACGTTCCCCAATTTGGCTAGGCCACAATTTAAGTTTTCAAAATCAAATAAGACAACTTATATCAATCGTAGTTTGATGTGTGCATATTGATCATTCAGCTAGCTAAGTGTAATACTTCATTATAATGTACATGCATGTGTCTCTGTCTGCCTGTGCGTCAATGGTTTATTATACGATTGTTTGACTTAGCCTTCTGAAAGACTACTTTTTAATGCATAACGGAGACCAAATACTAACCATCCGATTATTTGATATAACGCTCGAAACTTTGACACGTGTAAATTCTGTTTTAATATGTTTATTGCAGTAAGGGTTTTATTGTCAAAACTAATATTCCCATTAATTTCGATCAA
>JAYDZE010232413.1:0-20200 GCA_034509125.1 Monilaria moniliformis
ATAACCCAGTGTAAAGTCCTTGCAATTGTAAAGTCCGATCATTGCCGAGAATCCAGCCTGACTTCGGTAGCTTACTCCCATCATGACCTTGTCTTTATGAACTGCATTCAGGGTAAGGTCAACTTGCGTGGCAGAGATTGGTACAGTTTGGATCATGATGCCAGGGTATAACATCCAATTTGACCCCCAGTAGACATCTTTTGTTGCGTATAGCCGTAAATGCTGGTTCCATTTATAACCTCCTCCACCACCCGGGGTTTTGGTGTAGAACAACTGTGGTATCACGGCACCAATGGTAATTTTATCACTGGAGTACAACATACCAAAGTCAGCACCAAAGCTGAGACCAGCAGCACTTGCTCCCAACAGGGCATCAGAATAATCGGTAACGATAGCGCCACCAGTAGAAAGTGAATGCTGGATTACCATAGCGCTGATACCGAATCGCATCTTAGAAGCTGCGTTCAAATCAAATCCATACGCATAGCTTCCATTGAACTTCAGCATGCTCTGATTCCCTAGTCTATCAGACATAAAACCAGCGCCAACACCCATCACATCTGCAATCTGTGCACTTCCATTCACCCCATAGCTGGAAGGAGATCCAACTAAACCAGTCCATTGTCTTCGGTAATCACCAAATCCCTGGATGCAAGATTCATGACCAGCATATGCAGGGTTCACAGCGTACTGATTCTGGATCCAGAAATTTGTGATTGGTGTTTGTTGGGCAAACAAACAGGAACCAACCAAGGTCAGGCATATGGTGATCAGCTTCCTCATCTCACCAGCGTAATTTGACCTTTGTATTTCCCATCATCGCATTTGATGGAATACCAGTATGTACCTTCAGGACACTTCATACCGTTATTGGTCCCATCCCATTCATTATTGTAACCACTGGAGCTCCACACCACAGAACCCCATCTGTTAAAGACAACTACTTTACATCCATCCAGCAATGCAGTTTTGTTGACATCCCAGGTGTCGTTCTTTCCATCTCCATTCGGAGTCAACATATTATTGATGATCAAGTCTACATTCTCATCAACAGTTAGTGTGACCATGTCTGTATCAGAACAGTTTGCGTTAAATGCGATCACAGTGTAAACAGTAGTTTCTTCAATATTCGCAGTTGGTGATGCAACGGTTGGGTCGTCTAAACCAGTGATTGGTGTCCATGATATAGTTGTAGCACCAGTAACAGTTCCAGGCACTTGAGTTGCTTGCTTGCAAGGGACTGTCATATCGGCAATATTGATAGTCACCTCAGGATGAACGGTAACATTGAATGAACAAGTTGCCGTATTACCAACGAAATCGGTGACCTGCCATTGCAGGGTTGTTACCCCTTCAGGGAACGTACTGCCAGAAGTAAGTCCGGTGCCATCAATTTGAGTAGTTGTATCTCCAGGACAATTGTCTGTTCCAACAGGCACTGTAAAACTCACAACGGCATTACAACTTTCAATGTCAGATGGGCAGGTTATGAGCGGATCAATTGTGTCCGTAAGCGTCAGAATCGTTTCAACAATACTATCGCAGCCTGCTGATGTGCTCAGCGTATCATAATAAGTACCAGCAGTAGTGCGCCACGCATTCTCCAGAAATGCACTGTCCGATGGACAAATATCAAGGCTTACCTGATTGAATGGCTCTGGATTAACAGTTAGAGTTGTTTCTATGACACTGTCACACCCTGCAACTGTTTGTAAAGTATCATAATATGTTCCAGCTGATTTTTGCCATGCGTTCTGTAAGAAAGCACTATCACTTGCACAAATGTCTTGCGTTAACTGATTGAAAAAAGTAGGATTGACTGTCAATGTAGTTTCTATAACAGAATCACATCCGAGGTGGGTCTGCAAAGTATCGTAATAGGTGCCCCCCGATGTCTGCCAGCTTCCCTGATAGAATGCACTATCTCCTTGACATATTGTGTCTGTTAATTGCGTTAGGAATGTAGGGTTAACAGTAAGCGTGGTTTCAATCACACTGTCACATTGAGATACTGTTTGCAATGTATCGTAGTACGTGCCACTCGTGTTCTGCCATGCTCCTTGATAGAAAGCGGAGTCACTGTCGCAAATCGTATCTAGCAGCTGTATAAAGTATGTTGGATTAACGGTTAAGGTTGTCCTAAGAATACTGTCACAACCCAACGCTGTTGCAAGTGTATCATCGTACGTACCTGAAGTTTTTTGCCAAGCACCTTGATAGAATGCACTGTCTCCCTGACAGATTGTATCGGTAAACGTCAGGATAGTATCTCGGTTAACTGTAATTGTTACGCTATCACAATTGGTTGGTGGTGGACAGCCACCTTCACCGCGCAAATAGAATTTCGTAGTACTGCCTATAGTAGTGAGTAATGTATCACCGTTTCCAACATTATTACCACCACATGAACCAATGTGCCAACCCCAATTAGAAGCATCGTTTTGTGTACCAGATTGCACCCATAGTTTCAACTGTTGGGTGTTGCAGATGGTTGTTGATCCTACACCAATTGTAGGTTGCGTGGCCGCTGTGCAAAATTCAACAGCTCCAGCATCCGCAACACCGCTGCGGCCGTAATCTCTTTGGTCCAAGACGGGAGCTCCTGCGGTAGCGTTGTTAATCGCAGCACTGGATGCAAGCAGCATATAGTTGGGAGTATACCCGCCATTATAGGTATATACCGCGCTGAGCTGAGGATTGGTATTAATTAAATCGTTGGTATTCGTATACACCGATGCTAGCGAAGCGTCATCTATGATATTCCCTCCAAGTGAACTTAAATTATAAGTTCCAGTTCCAGGAGTAAAAAGTATGTACGTTGCAGCAGCAGGGGCGTATAGAATTGAATTGTGAAACACAAGTGAGGTGATCACTGGGCCGCTCAAAGCATGACAAACCATTGCCGAACCGCTTGGATTAAACACTGTGCAATTAAAGATATTTAGATTCCTGCCCCGATAAAATAACAGCGTTGGCTGTCCTACACCTGAAAAAGTTGAACTTGTGCAGGTAATAGTGCCAAAGCTTCCGCTATGTAGAATTGGTCCAGAGTTCGCCCTAAAACCACTATTGGTTATGTTAACAATGGAGTTAAAAGCATTATCAACAACATTAATCCCAGGTTGTGTCCCTGAACAAACCAAGTCACCTTCGCAATATTGAATATTGAGTGTACCTCCTCCGTTGTACCTAATTACTTGTCCGTTAACGAATCTGCAATAAGAAATATCAATATTACCACTCCCAGAAATAGCTTCTATGTTCGGAGCACTGAAAGTCAGGCTATCGAAACGCGCGTTAACGCCATTTGCAAGAAAAATTACCCCAGTAGATCCAACGATTAATTGAGATTTTCCTGGCCCCAGGATTGTCACGTTTGAGGTGATGCTAATCGGAGAAGTGGTAAAAATACTTGTCGGAAAACTAAGATTGAAGTCTATCGTGTCTCCACTTGTCGCAGCAGCAATCTGATTTCGGAGGGTTCCTGCACCTGAATTGGCTGTTGATGTTACTGTTAGAACAGTTGCGCTACTGAGCAAAGAAATGCAGAGCAACAAACTGAGAACCATAATATGCAAGGCTCTCATACGATTATGAGGGGCAACGCGGATGCGCTAATTTAAGCAGTAATTAGGAATCAGGAATCGCAGAAGTTGCAATTATCTTCTTGCCAACCTTCTTTGATTTGTCCGTGCTCGTTCAATTCGAAATTGCAACAATCTTTAAGTTGCTGTTTCAACAATTGTCTGCCTCGCTGAACTCTGGATTTAGCAGCGCTAACGGATATTCCTTCTTTCTTCGCCAGGTCGACCTGTTTCTTGCCTTCGAGCTCCGACCATATCAATGCGCTTACATATGGTTCAGGTAGTTCTTCGATCATCGGACGGATACATTCAAGCATCTCACGGTATTCTGGTTGATGCAATTGATGACCCCACTCTTCCTCATTGAATTCTCTTCCTTTGGTACGGTAATAATCGTTGATCACATTTCGGGTTATGGCGAACACCCAAGGGGTAAGCTTGTTCACGTCTTTCAGCTCAGGAAGTTTGGTGTGAATTTTAACGAAAGTGTCTTGCACTAAATCTTCTACGTCCTCGAAGCGATCGACTTTCGTTTGCACGAAATTTCGGATGTAGTCTGAAAATCCAGACCACACCAATTCAGTATTGGGTTGCGCGTTCATACTTGCTTATTAAAGATAGCAGTAAAAGGGGGCTTCGCCCCCTTGTTTAACTTTGTTTAACAGCAGCTGCTTCCACCTGACGGCTTGCAACATCCTGGAATCCAATTGCCCCATGGGCAGCAATTTCCATTGTTCATGATGATTAATTTTTATGTTCACACCTGTAGACGGGAGAACATTTAAAAAGACGCAAGAATTGAACTAAACTTGCTAAATCCGGACGCCTATCACGCATACATCATCTACCTGTTCGTGCTCGCCTCTCCAATCTTCGAAGGTCTTGATCAGCATATCTTTCTGCTCCTCCATCGGTAGATCCTTAATGGATAGCAGCAATTCCTTAAATGGTCTGTACTTGAACTTCTTTCCTTTTGGACCACCGAATTGATCCGGGAATCCATCAGAGAAAAGGTAGATGCTACTTCCTGGATCTAATTGTATTTGATGACTCGTGAACGGATTACTGTACTCATATTTCCCGATAGGTTGCTTGTCTGGCGCAAGTACAATAACTTCCTCTACACTTGTTGCGTGATCAGGAATTACCCATAAAGGATTGTTGGCTCCCGCGAACTTGAGCTCATTTCCATGCATTGAACACAGTGCGATATCCATTCCATCCATAACCTCCTCCTCAGACTTTTCGAATTCCTCAACAACAATGTCCCTTGTTGAGTCAAGTATGGCAGCGGGCTCTGTTAATCCACGTTCCCTTACTGACCGGTTCAATCCGTTATTACAGACAACACTTACCATTGCTCCAGGAACACCGTGGCCAGTACAATCTGCGACAGCAAACATGATGTGGTCATTTGAATTTTCCATCCAGTAGAAATCCCCGGCAACGATATCTTTCGGTAAGTAAAGGATGAAGCTTTCGTTTAAAAACTCCTTCACGATTTTGTTTGGTGGAAGAATGGCTGCCTGAATCCGTTTGGCGTATGTGATGGAATCCAGTATCTCTTTGTTCTTCTCTTCCACAATGATCTTTTGGTTCTCTACCTCGGCTTTTTGTTCAGATATCTCAATGTTGGCTTGTTTCTTCTGACGGTATCCTCGATAAATAAGAAACGCGAGCACCAGCATTAAACCCAGCCCAGCGCAAACACCAGCGAGTACTGCATTTTTTCTATTCAATTCATTTTCCTGTGCGGTCATTTTAGCTGCACTTAACTCTTCATTCTTCCTAAGTGTGTCAATTTCCAATTGTCGCGCAGCAGCCTGGTACTTCTGCTCATAAGCCGCAATTTCACTTTGCAAATTCCCTGCAGCAATACTGTCTTTGTATTTGATATAAGTCTTATAAGAGTACAAGCTCTGACGAAAGTCACCTTGCTGCTCATAAATCATACTATTGATGTGATGCGAAGTCTGCAATTGTAGCAGCAAATCATGGCGCTCTGCCAACACCAACGATTTGGCAATATAGATCTCGGCTTCATTGTATCGCTTCAATTCAAATAGTACTTCACCCATATTTGCGTAAGACGCTGCAAGTGAGCGGTCATCTGCACCGTCTTCGGCAATTTCCAGTGACTTCTCAAAGAATATCAACGCTTTGTCCAATTGCTTCAACCTATAGTAATCAGTAGCAATGTCGTTGTATGCATACCCCAGCATGTAAGCTGGTGCATTGCTCTTTAACATTAGCTGCAAAGCAGTTTCATGCGACTTCAATGCTTGGTTGTAGTTGCCTTCCAAATTGTAAATATTGCCTAACTCATTGTAAGCTGTGTACTCTTCTGATGTTGAACCAATGCGAACAGCGTACTCCTTGTACTTCTCAAAGTATTTCTTGGCCGCCTCAATTTGACCAGCCATTTTATAATTAAATCCAAGACTACCATATGCCCTTGTTGCTTCTTTGTCCCAACCTCCCTTCTCACAAACATCAACCACTTCGAAGAGAATCTTAACGCCTTCTTCGTACTTGTCGATACAAGAGAACACATAACCTATTTGATTCTTGCTGGCGAGGATCCAACTGGTGTCTTTGATACTCTCAAACTTCTCCAGTGCTGAGAAATAAAGTTGTTCTGACTCTTCATGCTTTTGCACAGCAAAGAGTAAAGTTGCCCTCCAGAACTCCGCACGAGCTAGTAGCTTGATGTCTTTGGTTTTTTCAGCCGATTTCAGAACCTCCTCTGAAAGCTCCAACCCAGCTTTGGTGTCGTAATGACTGTAATACCATAGCAGTCTAAGTTGGGTTTTGATTTTTTGCTCACCTTCTTGTTCAGATGCAGCGTTCAATAATGAATCCGCTAGTTGGCATTGAGCCAAAGACGCAATCATCACAAACAATATCAATAGAAGGCCACGCACAACTTCAAGATAACGAAATGAACTTCTAGATGCGAACACCTATAACGCAAACATCATCCACCTGTTCCAATTGTCCCCGCCAATTTTCAAAAGATGATTTCAACACTTCACACTGTTCTTGCATGGAGTTATGTTGGATTGATACCAAGAGCTTCTTAAACGCTCCAGATTTAAACTTCTTTCCCCTATCCCCTCCAAATTGATCTGCAAAACCATCGCTGAAAATGTATATCGCATCCCCTGTATCAAGACTAACTTGATGGTTCGTAAACGGCTTCTCTTCAGCGAAGGCGCCAACAGGTTGTTTGTCTGCCTTTATCTCTTCAACCTCATCTGCACCATTGCGAACGATCCACAATGGGTTATTTGCTCCGGCCCATTGCATTGTTTTGGCATTGAATTGAATGGCGCATAACGAGACATCCATACCATCTTTTATTTCAGATTCACTTCTACCAAACCGATCTATTACTTGAGCTCGCGTGCGATCCAAAATACGAGCAGGTTCCGTAATCCCTTCTTCAACCAAGGACTTAGATAAAGCTGTTGAGCAAACAACAGAAACCATTGCACCTGGTACTCCATGACCTGTACAATCAGCTGCCGCAAAGTATACCGTTTCATTGATATGCTCCAGCCAATAGAAGTCACCTGCTACTATGTCTTTGGGCTGATAGTACACGAAACTTTGAGGTAGTGCTGATGCTACCAGTTTCATTGGAGGTAGTATGGCCTCCTGGATTCGTTGAGCATACGTAATAGAATCTACGATCTCTTTGTTTTTTTCTGCCAGCAGCTCTTTTTGGTATTCTGCCTCGTTTCTTTGTTGCTCAACCATCTGCTTTTGATGTGCAATGAGCTTGTTATCCTTTCGCTTGTTTATGAAGCTTATGAACGCAACAATGGCCAGCAACAAGAACAAGACACCTCCAATCATGATTGCATTTCTCACGGTTCTTTGCTGTTCAGCTTCCACTTCTTTCTGTGCCAAACTTGCCTGGATGAGTTTCTTGTCCATTCGCTCCATTTCCAGTTGTTTCTTCCGTTGAGCACTTTCAATTTTCTCCTTCTCACGGAGCGCTTTCTCAAGATTGATCTCCTTTTGAGCAAGTGCCAGATCCTGATCCGCCTGTAACGCTTCGAGTGCTTTTAATTCATTGGCAACTTTCAGTTTACTTATTTCCGCTTCCTTTTTCTCTGTTTCATATTTCTCCTTCATTTCGCTCATCAATTCATCTTTATGAAGTGAGGTAATGGAGTCGTTGAAGTGAACAAATTTTGCGAAGTTCCAGTACGCTTGTTCATAATTACCTAGGTGTCTATAGTATCCTGAAATCTGTTCATAAGCTCGTTTCGCTACTTCAGTATTTCCTGTTTCAAGTGCAACTTTCAGCACTTCCTGATATCCTTCAAGGGCCTTTTGATAACCTCCTTTAGTAGCATTTATATCGGCAACGTTCATTCCGATATATAGGATCATATTGTTGTCTTTAAGTTCCCGCGCTATTTTCAGAGCTGGTTCATAATTTTGCAAGGCTCCATCGTAATCTTCTTTCGCCATTGCCATAAATGCAACGCTATTGTAACTGATGCATAGACTTCTCTTGTCTCCAAGTTCCTTGGCATACTTGAGTCCCTCATTGTACAATTCGAAGGCCTTATCCATGTCCTTCAGCATGTAATATGTATTCCCCAGATTGTTGATCCCGTTAATCAATGTTTGACTTGCACCTGATCCTTCGAGCATCTTGATACTGCGTTCGAAATACGATTTGGCTTCATGATAATCCTTTTGATTATAGTAGAGTAGTCCGACATTACCGAGAATACCTGAAACACTTCCTTTGGAAGCACCGGATTTCTCACCGAAACGAAGCCCTTCCAGATAATAAAACAAGGCTTGTTCTGGCTGTCCCAGGTAATAGTAGTTCAGCCCCATAGACTTGTGCAAATACACTGCATAGTTGACATCTACTTCCTTGCCATCAGAAAGTTCCAAAGCTCTTTTCCCATAAGCAATACCCCGGTTAGGATCTGTAAGAATAAACTCACCAGCGAGCGTTGCCAATGCAGCATACTGACTATCAAAGTCGTTTGATTGCTTCAAGACCCGTTCCAGACTATCGACCTTAGATTGGCCACAGACGGCAAGAAACCTGAGCGTGAATACAACTAATACGAGCCACCTAAGCATGCTGCAAGTTACTGCTTAACGTCAAGCTTGAATCAATAATCATTTCGAATGCTTAAATTACTGTATGAAAAAGTTAACCCTTTCTCTTATCCTTGGTACCACAGTTATACTTCTCGGTTGTGCTAAAAAGTCAAACTTTGAATGCAACTGCACTTGGACCGACAGTTCTTCGCAAACTCAGACGTTTAAGTATACGCTTCAAGACTATACGCAAGAACAAGCCGAAGAATCTTGTGCTGATAAAGAACAAAAACATAAGACCAACGATGGAGCGGATGCCAAGTGTACTTTGACCAAGCTGTGATTACACTTTGATTCCAATGATGCAAACGTCATCAATCTGCATGTTATCACCCTTCCAGGATCTAAAAGTGTCCTCAAGAATTCCCTGTTGTTCCTTCAAGGGAAGTTTTGCACCTGCAACGATCAACTCTTTCAAGGGTTTGTATCGAAACTTCTTCCCACTCTTTCCTCCAAGCTGATCTGCAAATCCATCACTCATCATGTACAGTGAATCGCCATGATTTAGTTGAAGCTTGTGGTTAGTGAACGGATCCATCCTATGGTAATGTCCAATTGGTTGACGATTCGCCTTGACCTCTTCCAATTCCTCACTTCCTTTTCGTACAATCCAAAGTGGGTTAAATGCACCCGCCCATTCCAATTCAAGTGTTTCCAGATGTATTCTTGCCAGCGAGATATCCATTCCATCTCTGTTGTCACCATCTTCACCTTTTTGGCTTAACTCCTTCACTACTTTTCCCCTCAGATCATCAAGTGCCAGTGCAGGTGATATGGGCTCTTGTCCGCGTATGATTTCATTTAAGAATGAATTTCCCAACATGGTTAGTAGCGCACCAGGAACTCCATGTCCGGTGCAATCTGCTGCAGCAACATACCAATACGGGCCATTCTCCACTGCCCAGTAAAAGTCTCCACTTAAGATGTCTTTGGGAATAAACAGGATGAAATGATCAGGCAAATGCGTTGTAACGTGGTCTTCTGATTGCAGTAAAGCCTGCTGAATTCGCTTCGCATATTGGATGCTATCCACCATCTCCCGGTTTTGCTCCTCTACTTTTTGTTTGGAAGCATTCAACTCATCATTCTTCTCTTCTATAATCAGATTCTGTTTCTTGGATTTCCTTAATTGACGAACTACAAAAACAGCAAAAGCAGCTACCAGTAGTGCAATGCCTGCGATAAATAAATTGTATATCCCCTGTCTTTCCTCCGCCTCTTTGGAAAGCATTAGCTTGTTCTCGTATTCTGCTTCAGCCAATGCTTGACGTTTGTCATACTGGTACTTCATTTGTTGGCGTTCTACCTCCCTTTCATTAGATACCTTCCTCAAGCTATCGCGCATAGTTATGTAGCGTTGCATACTTGCAAAGGCTACTTTCCAGTTCCCTTTTTTTGCATGCACCCTATACATCAACTCTTCTGCACTGGCTATTAGGGAAGGAAAGCCCAAATCATTGGCCATCTCCAACGAAGTATCTGCGTAGGCTTCCGCCTTACCCATTTCATCCATGAAGAACCAGAGAACACCGAGATTGATATAGACCCCCGTCAATCCTTCCTTATCATCTATCTTCTTGTATTCATGTAATGCCAGATTATGGTACTTGGCGCTTTGAATAAAGTCACCTAAACTCCGGTGCACATACCCAATGTTGTTTAGGGCATTAGCCATGGCACTGTGATCACCCAACTCTTCCTTCAATTGATATCTCTTTTCGAAATAGTACATCGCGCTATCTGAATTCTGTAAATTAAAGTGCATCGAACCAATATTTCCAATGGCCAATGCTTCACTTGCTTGCTGTTCACTTTCCCGACTCAAGGCAACACTTTTTCTGAAGTACGACATGGCTTCATTGAACATGCCTTGATCTGAGTACAATGTAGCGAGGTTGTTCAATGAGAGCGCGATACCAACTGTGTTGTTGTTCGCTTCATCCATTTTCAAACTTTGTTCGTAGTACTTAAGTGCGGCTTTGACATCTCCCAATGCTTTGTAATGAAAGCCATGGTTATTCAATGCTCCGGAAAGATAGTTCTGAAGTTCAGCAATCTCCTTGGGGTCGCTTGTACGCTTTAAACATCTGTTTACTTCACCAATAAGATACTCGTTGTAGCGTGGCCATACTTTGTCATCTCCGCAACCTTCAACCAGGTGATGAAGTATACGCATTCTGACCGTGTCAACTTTCGCTCGATGGTACTCATTTAATTGTTGTTCTAGAGATGCCTGTTCGTCTTCACTTACCTCTTCCAGCACGAGGTCTTCGAGCAAATAGAATGTTGCGTCAGCATACTGCGACATGGCCACAGAAGCATTCAACAGCAGTAACAGCGAGAAGAAAATAAAACGATTGCGCGGCATTTCAGGCTATAAGATAGAAATGCTCGCGATTGTACATTTAATTTTTAGACCAACATGGTTATTCAAGCCATAAAAAAGGGGCGCAAAGCGCCCCCTGAAACGATTGTTAAATCCAAACTTTACCTGTTACCAGGAAGGTTAACAGGATCTAAATTCATCTGCACATCAACTCTATCATTTGAGGCAGATTGAAGATCATTTGTGATGTAGTTCTGGTGCAACCATGCGTCTTTCTCTTCTTTGTCGAATGTTCCAGAGTGGAATACATCACCTTTCTTGCTATGTCTGTTAAGCATCTTAGTGCTCTTGTTGATATCCTTCACATCCGGTCTTCGGTGGAGTTTAACCTTATGCGTGGCTGCAATGATATCTTCCTTTGTAATCTTGTCAAATTCTCCTTCATCCATTTCACCAATAGATTCAACGATAGCAGCACTAATCAACTTATCCCACAGGTCGTGGAATAGTTTCTTGTTGTTGTAAATATCTACACCATAAAGCTCACCGTTGATAGCATAGGCGAAACCAATTGCATCAGGATTGTCTTCCAGAATATTTCCAAGACACTTTCTGATGTCCTTCTCCGCTTTACCCAACTCTTTGTTCTCTAGCGCCAATTGAAGACTTGACGGAGAATCCTGGCTTTCAACATTTACCGGTGCTCCAGCAGCAGCACTCAATTTAACGTTCAGCTTATCTTTTTGCTTTGCAACACCACTCCAAACCTTGGATTGATTGCCATCAAACTTCGCTGCTACTTTCAGGCCGCGTGAAGGAAGCATTGTTGTATTAGATGCAAAAGCTTCTACATCCTCATTTCCACGATTGGTCCAACGGTTCTGCTCTACACAAAAGCTCGCTAACTCAACATTCTTTTCTCCCGGAGCCAAAACGATGTCGTATTGGATGGTTCTATCTTGCTTTCCACCTTTAACAACATCTCCAGAGTTAATGAATATGTACTCATCAGAATTGTTGTCGATTGCCAGCTCATTTACCGAACCGGTTTCATGAAGCGTTACCATTTTCTTATCCATGGCCTCATTTAGGGGAACGAACTTCTTTCCGTTCAAATCGGCTTTACCTTCCAACATGAAGATCTGCAGATTACCACAAGCATAACTCTTGCCGAAATCCACAGGTGAATTAAGATCTGCAAAGTTGAGGGCTGCGTGTTTCACAGGAGCGTCATCTTCAACGGTGGCCATTTGTTGGCCATCTACTGCAACACGTTTACTTGATTCCTGCCTGTCTTCAGTACCACAAGCAACAAGTGCCAGGGTAATAACTGCAGGTGCTAGATATTTTAAAATTTTCATAGGTCAGTTTTAGTGGCAATTACTATATACAAGTAACGAATTAATCGTGCCTTAGGTGTGCGAATTGCTGTTAATTAATGTTAAGTGTTACCGCTTGTCACAATTGAGATGCATCAGGCTTGAACATTCAATAAATTGCTCAAAAGAAAATTATGAAGGCAGTTATCGCGACACTTGGCATTTTAGCTTTCGCAACCTGTTTTGGCCAAACTTCGAAGGAGAAAGCCGTACTCAAGGTAGTTGATCAGCTTTTTGATGCAATGCGTGAAGCAGATAGTTCGAAAGTTCGTGCGCAATTCTTACCGAATGCCAGAATGGCTAACACATGGATGAAAGATGGTAAACCCGTTCACAAGTTAGGATCTCTTGATCGCTTCTGCGAAGCGGTGGGAACTCCTCATGATGAGGAATGGAATGAAGTATTGTCTGACACGTTGGTTCAAATTGATGAAGGATTAGCTCATGTATGGGCACCCTATACGTTTCATTTAGGTAGTAAAAAGCTACACTCTGGAGTGAATAGCTTTCAATTGGTGCATACTTCCGAAGGATGGAAGATTTTGAATTTGACCGACAGTAGGAGGAAGTAACCCCTTTAGTGGAATTAAGGTATGTTTGAGCATGTCGTTTGTTAATGGCTTGCTATTCGGGTTATCTACAGCCTTAATCTTAGGTCCAGTATTCTTTACATTGCTACGCGCAGCATTGGCGGAAGGCTTCAAAGCCGGTTTCGCAGTAGCCTGTGGGATAATCGTTTCCGACATCATTGCCGTAACGTTGGTTTACGGTGGCATGCAATTCATCAATGAGTCTTTTGACTACGAGTTCTGGATGGGACTTGCAGGATTCATCATCTTAACTGGACTGGGATTAAAATTTGTTATCAGACCGGATGTAAATGCTTCCATTGAGGACGGCAAGAAAGTAGGTTGGTTGAAACACTTCATGAGTGGGTTCCTCGTAAACTTTGTGAACCCCACGGTCTTTGCCATCTGGACGACACTTCTGGCTTATGCCAAGACTGAATTTGATGGAAATGTGTCTATGGTTTGGTTCGTGGGTGGAATGTTACTAGGCCTATTCATCACCGATACCATTAAGGCTGGAATAGCGGAGAAGCTGAGAAAGTTTATCAATCCTAAGTACCTCAAACTGATCTTCAGGATCATAGGTATTGTGCTTATCGGCTTCGGTTTGGCTATACTTTGGAACATGCTATAGTTGATAAGATATTCAGCTGACAACTCTCCTGCTTTCCAGCAATTTATACATTCGGGTAAACCAAAAAACTGATTACCATGGAATTAAACTGGTGGATTCTTTTAGTTGCAGGACTGGTACCAATGATCATTGGATTCATCTGGTACAATCCTAAGGTTTTCGGGACAGCCTGGATGAAAGCTGCTGCGATGACCGAAGAGAAGATCAAAGGCGGCAACATGCCGGTAATTTTTATTGTCAGCTATATACTTAGCGTAATGTTGGCATCTGCTGTGATGACTGCCGTTATACATCAATTTGGTGTTTCATCTCTTGTTGGAGGAGACCCCGAATTGCTTACTACCGGTGTTGGCGCTGAATTCATGGCTGAATACGGAGGTAATTTCAGAACATTTGGTCACGGGGCACTTCATGGAACTATCCTCGGGCTGTTCTTTGTACTGCCAGTTCTTGGAACCAACGCCCTATTCGAAAGGAAGGGTGGTAAGTACATCTTCGTAAATGTTGGATACTGGACTTTGACGCTAGCATTAATGGGTGGTGTAATCTGCCAGTGGATGTAAACCTTCACAATGACCTTATAAAAAAGGCGAGCATTGCTCGCCTTTTTTAGTTTCCGAGAACCCTGGTCATCGTCTTTTCCAATGCTTCACCCATGTCAAATGGTGGCGGTTGACGATTCTCGATTTTTACATCCTTTCCGTCTTGATATATATGGTAGCCGAATGGCATCTGCTCTACGTTCATTTCAGGATCAAACATCCCGAACCTTAGGTCAAAAAGATAAACTCCTGTTTCAGCGGGTCGAACCGCCCACCATCCGCGAGTTAAAGCAATTAAACGTTGCACCTGTTCATCATTGGCCATAGTTCCTAATAGCTCATGTTTCTTCTCCACCACGCCCAGTTTCATTTGTGTATCACTGTCTAGCATGGAAGTCATCCCATGGTAATATGCTTCTTTGGTTTCTGCAATTCCACTCCACATAATGCATTGGAAAGGTGTTGGATTGGTATCGATCTCAAGTACATCCACACCAGCTTCCTGTAAGTTTCTTTCGAACCTATAATGAGCAACTGTCTTTAATAAAAAGGTTAGCAAGAGATAAGAAGAGCTCAGTACCAATCCCAGTCGGTTGTAATACCTGCGCTTATGGACGGCTCTCCGATGTCGCATTACAGCTATCAGACATATCATGAAAGGAATCGTGTAGAATGGATCTACTACAAACACATTCTGGAATGCTACCCTATACTCAAACGGCCAGAAGAACTGCGTTCCATAGGTGGTGTGACAATCCAGAATTGGATGCGTGAACAAGGTCCAAAACGCAAGTTTGGTCCAGTCTTTCCAGTTTACATCTTTGCGCTTGCGGTATAACCTTGAGATAACCCAACCAAGAATTGGTGCGAGCAGCAAGGAAAACAGAATTGAATGAGAGAAACCACGATGTACCTCCATTCGTCCAACGAAATCACTTCCCAGCCAGCTGAAGAACACATCAAGATCAGGAATAGTACCCCCTATTGCACCCCATAGAATCGCCTTGTTACCGACTTTCTTGCCCAGCGTCAACTCGCCAACGGCACCACCTAATACTATTTGAGTTAATGAATCCACTTCTTGATGCTATACCCAGACTCCTAATACACACACGTCATCAATTTGCTCCATGGATCCCCTCCATGTTTCAAACGCAGTGTTGAGCCTGTTCTTCTGCTCGTTCATGGGAAGAGACTGAATCGAAACGAGTAATTCCTTGAACGGTTTGCTCTTGAATTTCTTGCCCTTGGGTCCGCCAAACTGATCAACAAACCCATCACTAAACAGGTAGATTGAATCACCAGATTGTAATTCTATTTCATGGTTGGTGAAAGGTTTTCGATGCTCGAACTTACCAACTGGTTGCTTGTCCGCTTTGATTTCAATAACCTCTCCATTTCTAACAATCCAAAGCGGGTTGTTAGCACCTGAGTATTGTAAAGCGTGTCCATTGATGGCACATAGCGCAATATCCATCCCATCACTGACCACCTGCTTACTCTTTTCGAATCTTTGCTCTAAATAGACAACTGCTTGATCGAGTATAGCCGCTGGTTGTGTAATCTTCTCTTCCTTAACAGCTTTGGACAGCGCATTAGAACACATCACGCTTACCATAGCTCCCGGAACTCCATGACCGGTGCAATCTGCAGCAGCAAACAATGTGGTATCTCCTTCCTTCTCCATCCAATAGAAATCACCCGCAACAATGTCTTTCGGTTTGTACAGAATAAAGCCATTGCCCAAAGTTTGATTCAAGTCATCTGCTGGAGGAAGTATCGCATCCTGGATTCGTTTAGCGTATTCAATTGAATCCAAAATCTCTTTGTTCTTGTGCTCAACTTCTACCTTCTGTTGACTAATGAGTTCATTCTTTTTCTCAATAACTTGCTTCTGTCTTTTTGTTATACGTAGCCGGTTGAAAATGATAGCGGCTAATACCAGCACAAGCCCCAAGCCTGCAATCACCATATAGGTGACGTTACGCTGACTCTTCTGCTTTTCTTCGGACACTGCTAATTCTGCACTATGGGCAGCTTCCTGCTCTGCCTTGTTTATCAGGTATTCCTGCCG
This sequence comes from Monilaria moniliformis, assembly GCA_034509125.1. NCBI lineage: Eukaryota > Viridiplantae > Streptophyta > Magnoliopsida > Caryophyllales > Aizoaceae > Monilaria > Monilaria moniliformis. The sequence continues at coordinate 16,248 of JAYDZE010232413.1, forward strand.
CTTCTCCATGGTGGTTAGTTCACGTGCCACCCGGTCGGAATTGATTCGCTTTTCGATTTCAACGTAAGCCTTGTAACGCTTCAACGCCTCCTTATAATCGCCCCTGGCTTCATATACATCGCTCAGAAATTGCTGGGTCTGCGATATCCACTTCAGATTACCAATCTTCTGAAATGTTTCCAGTCCTGTTTGCATGGTATCAATACACTGTTGGGTCTTCCCCATTTTGTACAATACCTTACCGTAGTTATGATAATTTGCAGCGAGGGAAACCACATTCTTTGTTGCCCGATTAACCTTCATGGCTTCACGAAGGTTTTGAACTGCTGATTGATAGTCACCCAGATTGGCATAAACCCCTCCAATATTGGCCAGATTAGTCGCAACGTCTCTTATCCTATCCAGTTTCTTCGCCAGATGCAAAGACTTATTGAAATACAACAACGATGAATCATGTGGTCCACTGGCGAGGTACGCTCTTCCCAAGTTGGTATAAGTCGTGGTTAGCTCACCTTCAAAACCGTACTGCACACCCATGCGTTTGGCCTGGTAAAAAGTTTGCCTGGCCTTTTCCATTTGCTCATTCGCCATATAGACCAGTCCCAAAGAATTCAAACCCATCGTCTCGTATCGTTTGTCCTTATAATTCCTTGCCAACTCCACTTGTTTGTGGGAAAACTCTGCGGCCTTAGGATAGTTGCCCGCATTGCGATTCATCACCGCGAGATTGCTTATCGACTCGAGCATGGATAGGGTATCTCCCAGCATGGCCCTTACCGTTAACGCTTCTTCCAATATGGCGGTAGACTCTTCCAACGCTAGTTTACCGTATCCAGTGACGACCAGATCATTAAGTGCTTGTGCCTTGTACCGCAATACGGAAAGACGCTGGATCTTGTCTGAACAGTCTGCCAGATACGCTTCACATTGTTTGAGGATTTGCCCGTTCATTACATAGGCGGAATCTCTGTTGGTCTTGTAGACCAATTCCATATCGGCCTTCATGTTCTCCAACAAAACAGTATCTCCACAGCTTTGTCCCTGTGTGAGTAGATGAATCAGGAAAAGTGATATAATCGATAAAGTGCGCATCGAAGGTTCAATATCTCAAATTTCAATGAGCCACACTGCAAGAACATGCTTAACTTTATTCATGCGCTGGACACTACTCATATCTATGGTCTCACTCGGTTTGTGTGCCAATAGTCAGGCACTGGTTCTTGAGGGCACATATTGTGGAAAGGACCTGTACTTCCAGAATCCATTTGATGGTGAAGGGAAGGGTTTCTGCGTAGATAGCATTTTGGTCAACGGCAAACTTGCTCCAGATGACATTAAGTCTTCAGCTTTCGTCATCTCATTGGCGCATCTTAAAGAGGGCGATAGGGTGAAGCTTGAAGTGTATCATCATCCCAATTGCAGACCCAAGTTGCTTACTCCGGAACCCTGCCCACAAAAAGGCGTTGAGTTCTTTGATCTTAAACTCGAAGAGAAAAACTAAATCCTCCGATCAGTTGTGTTGCTATCTTTGGGTATGTTTCGCTTGGGCATTATCATAGCAGTCCTATTGGCAAGTTTGACCGTGTTTGGTCAGGAAGAACTTGCAGAATTGCGAAAAGGCGTTCGCGATGCCCAAACGGATTCTGCGTGGGTTGATGCGACAAATGCACTCGCAGCTTATTTTCTAGACGCCAACCTAAGGGAGGTAATTGAGCTGACACAGAAAGCATATGTTACCGGTGCGGATATCAACTACCACGAAGGTGTATGTGAAAGCTACCTGATTCTTGCAAAATACTATAGCCGGAGAGGTGACCTTGAATCTGCATTGGGCGCCATTGACGTTGCTACAGCTGCAGCGAATAAGTGTAAGGATAAAGGCCATCTGGCTGAGTGCTATTTCCAAAGAGGGCAAACTCACTTCATTGATGGCAATGTCAAAGAACAGCTCAAAGCACATCAGAAAGCATTAGAGATTAGGAGGGGACTGAATGACAAACTTGCCTCAAGTGATTCGTACAATGGCATCGCATCCATTCACTACTATCAAGGAAAAGATAGCATAGCCAAGGTGTATTTTGAATACGCTCTTGCGCTGAGAGCGGCTATGGATGATCAAAAAGGAATTGCCGGGAGTTACAACAATCTTGCATTGGTTGCCAAACGGGAAGGTGACACACGCAAGTACTTTGAACTTATGCGTAAGGCGTTAAAAATCAATAAGGAACAGGGTATTAAGCGGAGTGTAGCCACCAATCTCGGAAACATGGGAATCATGTTTGTTGACCTAGAGCAACTAGATTCTGCATGGATACTTAGCAAGCAATGCTTCGACATTCGAAAGGAGAACGGATACAACGACCACTTAGGAGGTAGTTACAAAGACCTTGGATCTATCAAGAATTTGCAAGGCCAGCACGCAGCCGCCATTCCATTATTGTACTCAGGTTTAGGCATTGCACATGCCTCCCACAACCACGACCTCAGAATGGATATCTATACGGAATTGGTGAAGGCTTATACCAAGATTGGCAGAGAAGATTCCGTCAAGCTATTGTCCGGTCAGCTGGTAGCGTTGAAAGATTCTCTCGACAAGGCTAATTCCAGTGCAGATTGGGAAGCATTTCAAAAATCTGTAGATCCGAACACCGATGAACAATCTGAAAAGGAAACCTCTCAAACTGAGGAAGTATCTGAATCGGAAGACAATAATACGATGTGGATCGTTCTTATAGGTATTGGTATTCTCGTAGTAGGCGGTGTACTTCTTGCGAGAAGAAAGCGATCCTAAGCCTACATGTTCCTTCTGTACTGACCACCGACTTCAAACAGTGATTCAGTAACCTGTCCGAGAGAACAATACTTGCAAGCTTCCATCAGGCTTTCAAAAACATTTCTGTTCTCAATTGCGGCAACCTGGATACTACGCAATTGTGCTTCCGCCTCTGTGCTATTTCTTTCCTGAAGAGAAGATACCGTGTTGATCTGGTCTTGCTTTTCGTCTTCGGTTGCACGAATTACCTCCGCAGGAACAATGGTAGGAGAACCTTCAGAACTTAGGAAAGTGTTCACTCCGATAATCGGGAACTCGCCCGTGTGCTTTAAGGTTTCGTAGTAAAGGCTCTCTTCCTGAATCTTACCACGCTGGTACATGGTTTCCATAGCACCAAGCACACCACCGCGCTCCGTGATTCTATCAAACTCAGTTAGTACAGCTTCCTCAACCAAATCTGTAAGCTCCTCTATTATGAAGCTTCCCTGGATCGGATTCTCATTCTTGGCAAGCCCCAGTTCATGGTTAATGATTAACTGGATGGCCATCGCCCTGCGAACGCTCTCTTCCGTGGGTGTTGTGATCGCTTCATCGTAAGCATTGGTGTGCAACGAATTACAGTTATCGTAGATCGCGTACAAAGCCTGAAGCGTTGTACGGATATCGTTGAATGCAATTTCCTGTGCGTGAAGAGATCGACCACTGGTTTGGATGTGGTACTTGAGCTTCTGACTTCTGCTGTCTGCTCCATATTTCTCTTTCATCGCTTTCGCCCAAATCTTTCTCGCAACTCTCCCGATCACCGCATATTCTGGATCTATACCGTTACTAAAGAAGAAGCTAAGGTTCGGAGCAAACTTATTGATGTCCATTCCTCGACTCAAGTAGTACTCCACATAGGTAAATCCATTCGCAAGCGTGAATGCCAATTGCGAAATTGGGTTGGCACCTGCTTCAGCAATATGGTAACCTGAAATACTTACAGAGTAGAAGTTCCTTACGCCATTATCAATGAAGTACGACTGAACATCCCCCATGAGTCTCAACGCAAACTCAGTTGAGAAAATACAAGTGTTCTGCGCTTGGTCTTCTTTTAAAATATCTGCTTGTACTGTTCCTCTTACTTTGGTTAAAGTTTCGGCTTTTATTTTGTTATATACATCCGCAGGAAGCACTTGGT
>JAYDZE010232524.1:0-20198 GCA_034509125.1 Monilaria moniliformis
AAATTACCCCTATACTGATACACTAATAACGCTTATACTGATAAATCCGGAAACACCATCTACACCATTCATTCATCTATCCTGCGGATCAGATTCAGTCTTAGTTAAGCATATAAGTGTTGGTTTGATTTTAGAGCTACCCTATATATATATATATATATATATCTATCTATCTTTCAACTTGATATCATAAAATTAATTTAATGTTCGGATAAAGATGGATGTAACAGAGAATATTGGTTATGCATATACCATTTCAAAGTAAATGGAAGGTGGCATATGTCTTATACATGCAATTGCCTAAAGTCTAATTAGAATTGGATGTATATCGAAAGAGTATAATAAACTAACAACTATAAATTTTCTGTGGAATAATATATAAATTTGTTATGAAATGTATGAATTTAGAAATTGGAACTTTCGCCTCTTATGAGATTTAAATCCAAGAGCACAAACTCATTCAATATTAAAGATGAATCCATTATAGATCTTCATAATTTACAGGTTGAAAATAATTTCCAAAATTTAATTTAAAATAATTTTTAATTTTAGCAATCTCTATATATATGTGTATGTTAATAGTATGGTGGGTTGATCAGGAATTCAAAAGATCCCATGATATAATTATATAGTAGTAGTGGGATTTCAGTGCACCATTATATATTTACCGTTCACATCCCTTCAAATCTTAGTTTTGTATTTGGATTAATCTGTGCAGTTGTATTTGAAGTGCTGACCATTTTGAAAGATATATACAAAGTTGAAGTTCAGAATGTTTTACTGGTATAGTCGTTTGGGAACTGGGTGACAATGGGTTTGATTTTTGTGGGTACGCTTTATTTAGTTCCTACTCGGAACTATGAGTATGGCTAAGCATTAAATGGGTTTAAGATGAATTTGGGTAATAAAAATAATATTTGTAATTTATATAAACGAATTTCGATCCAATTTAATTTATATTTTACAAATTTAAATGAGTACGAGTAAGTATATGCAGTTATTTTTTTAATTGAGTTTGTGATAAATATGAGTATATTAATTCTAACAGATTCAAGTTTAAGAGGTTGGTATCCGAGCCATTGCCATACCTAACTAGAAGCATTAATTTAACATTGACTAACAAGATTTAAAAGTCGTTAATTCTATGTATGTCGCAGTATTTTTAAAGAAATTTGGTGGATTCAAGTTTACTTTGTATTTGGACTTCATTCACCAATTTTTTTTGGGTCACAAGCACATAAGTATTATGTCATATTGGAATGTAAAATATTTAGGAGTCAGGGTGTATATTCTGATTTTAAAATTATTATATGTTGAGAAATATTAATATAATAAGCAAGATTATGAATCTTTAAATTTGCTTCTCTACTGACACCATTTGAATCTTATCACTACAATTATAGATGCAACCTAGTTTTTTTTTAAATTATTATTATTATTATTATTATTATTATTATTATTATTATTATTATTATTATCGCAACATTATGCAACCTTGATCGAATTCTTCTTTTTTTCCCCTCCATGTAGTTAGCCTTGAAACAAAAGACACTGCTATTATTTTAAATTATGGGAATTTATGATCGAAGTCAAAAAGAAAAAGTCTTGGAAGTGAGAAGAGCGCCGTGAGCAAAATACACTTGTCCCATGTTGTGCTCGTAACACTCTAGATTTCCATCTAAGAATTAATATTATTTTAAGAATAAAATAGTGCTAAGATAGATTCTTTATCTCGCACAAGATCAAGGTAACTAAAATTTTTGATTAAGAAAATCTTGGATGCCTTGTGAATTATTTCCTCAAAGAATTTAAAATAAAATAAGGAAATTTATTATCACAGCTCGACAATAAATTATGATTCGGAATTTCTCGAAGCGGCCTATTTGCTTGACAATGTGTTCTTGTGATGATTGATAATGAAATTTAAGTTCGAACAGACGACATCTGTGTGGGGCTGAACTAGAGGCCCAATGGCCAACTTAGGGCCGATTAACGAGCCAATTTTATTAAGCAACCCGATGCTTGGATATCCTAGGGCCCGATTTAATTTTACTTAATTTAGAATAAGCTACACCAAATTGAATTGGGTTCAAGAAAATAATGAGCCAACATAGGGCCCGATTCCCTCAGCCCGAAAACCCCAACTTAAGGGCCAATCTCGACGGCCCACCTAAAGCTATTAATGAGCCAATTCTTGCTAATATCTAATGGCCCAATTTAGTAGCACCAATCCTCCCAAGCCCATGAGTTAAATTAGACTAGCTAAATAAATTAGGAGAACGCCCACGATTTATATTAATTAACAAAATAAATAAATAAGAAGAGAGCAAAAAAACAACCACAAGAAGAAAAAAAAAACAAAATCCTAATGAGCGCCTATAGAGTGAAAAATCGGCTAAGGGGTTTTGGGTTAGAGAAATAATAAATTGAGCGTGGGAGAGGAGAAGTCATGCATTGACCACTTTAAATCACTTTTCTCTCATTTCCCTCTCTCATTTTGGGCCACCCTGTCTCTCCCCATTCCCCCATTTCAGTTTTTAACTCCCCACCTCTCCATTCAATTCATTTTGAAATCATCAAGAAGCCAAAACATCTTTTCTTTTATCCCTCTTCTCCCCTTCGGACAACAACCTCCTGCACCACCCTCTCTATTCTCAGCCACGGCGGGAACAACCACCCACATAGGAACATGCCTAGGACGTAGTAGTTAGGTCATCTACAACAGTGAGCCACAAATCATACCATACCTTAACTATTCAAATGCATGTTAGTTTTATATACCTTACCATAAACACTAACAACAATCAAACCATAAACATACCAAACCTTAACAACTCATGATCCCACTACTTACATTTTTAATATGCAATTTCATATATTTATTTAAATTGCGATATTTCAAAAAACTACATAATCGAAATAAAAAATTACATAATTGAAATAAATTCAATAATTACAAATCATTGAATTCCTATTTAGTGTCCAAGTTTGTTGACAAAGTTTTCATTCTTTCGTCGTTGGATATCGCTCATCCTCGACATTTCTTAGGAAAATGCTTTGTAGTACATGATGATTCTCATTACTTACCCATCGTACACATTTTTTTCAGCCACCTCGGTAAAATGATCTATACCCGCGGTTCCACTGGTCGCCATCTCATTCCCCTTCAATTTCAGCTTTGCCGCTCTTTAACCTATCAGACGACTCCCACTTTGTGCCAGCTCTGTGTGAAAACTCTCATCCATCATGGGAATTGTAATGTCTTCGGTGTCCTTGCTTGTTGAGTATTGCTTGTCGGTGGGGACCTTCGCTCTTTTCTGACGATATTCATTATCGTCGCAGAATTTCGGTCGTCCTTAACGATTTCCCACATCTTCTCGTAGTGGAAAGGCTCATTAACGATTTCCCATACTTTCTCTCCAAGCGCCTATCTTCGAATATCATTCTCGCTTCAGCCGCTCGGAATACTTACTACAAACTACTGAAGTAGCTGGCGAATTTGGAAATATCTTTCTTATGCTTTCTGCAACTGTATTTCAATTTTAGATTTAAAATTGTGGTTATTTGTTTTCTGCAATAATATGATTTGCATGGGATATCTGAATGTATATAAATTTCATTTTGTTGTTTTCTTGTAAATTCATGTAATTTTGGACCAGAAACCAAACGAAGAACGGAGGACAGGACATGGCCATGACACGTCGCCAGGAGATGGGTCGCGGAGCTGCGCCCAACAGCAGGCTGGCCGAGTCATGCGCTGGGTGCCGAGGGGCACCGTGCATGGCATGTGGGCACCAGTCGTTGGGAGGGTTTGGAGGCAAGGGACAAGCGAGCGAGACCACGGGCGGGCGGAGGGCGAGGCAGTGCGCATGGGCGCTTGCAAGGCAGCAACGAAAGGGCATATGCGCGCGTAGGGCACTGGGGGCGAAGAGCGTCGTACGAGGCTGGTGTTGGGGATGGGTCAATGAAGACTTCCCTGACTGCCAATGATCTCATTAGTGCATAACTAATTCACAATTAAATCTAAGTGTACTGGAATCAAGTTGGCTGAGAAAATATGTTTGGAATAAGCGGATAACCAAAGATGGGTTGCGTCGTGTCATACGCGCAAGACCCGTTGGGGCATTTCTTGACCAAGTTTGTTTTCCTAACAAGATAGAGGGTTTTTGTTGATATTTTTCTCGGCAATTAGGAGTCCTTAATCTCAGTGGAAGCTTGGTGCTCGGGAAAAGTTATGTGTATATGGGTTTTGGCCGAATGATTGGTTCCTTATGTGTACACAACAATCATCTTCTACCAAATTCGAGTTCCTGACGGGATAAGATGCTTTTGACGGCCAAAGGACCAATTTGGACTTTGTGAACTAAAGTTGGCCAACAAGTTTCGCACATAAAAGAGTTTTGGCCCGATGGGCACGACGAGAACTGGGCGCGCGCCATAGCAATCGATGAGGCACAAAAGCTTTTGGTATCATAGCCCTCGGCGGGATAATGGGCGATGGGGGTACATAGGTCTCGAGCACGGCGTGCAGCACAGACGACAGGCGACGGGGTTAGCGTGAGCGGCAGCAGCCCTCGGCACCCGATGCCCCAGTTCGAAGCACCCATGGGTCAACCATGCAGCGGAAGCCGATGGAGATGGGCGGAAGTGCCTAGAACCACCCTACAGCATTACCCAATGACGATTCCTGTCAGTGGACGACATGACGTTGGCGTGTCGGTGGTGACGACGTGAAATTGATTTGTGGATAAGATTGGGCAATCTTATCACAAATCTAGCAAAATCCTATTAAATCTAATTTGTTTAGATTTGATAATATTTGGATAAGATTAGCTAGGTTTATCTAAACCATATCTAATCTATTTAAATTTGCTTAAATATTGTTAGTTTTTCATAATTGTCCGATTTGGATAATATTTTGCCATGTAATAGGTTGTAATTATCCTATGTGTTTGGTGATTTTATCATTTTAAGTGGATTATTTGCCTATGTGCTTATGTGATAATTATGTGTAAAAACAATTTTATCAAAAATGACTAAGCGATAATTATAATTATATTTATTTCTTCGGAAATTAAATATGGAGTTATATATGGTCTCCATAAATTGGTTTATTTGTGAAGTGATTTTCATGGGATCCCCGACCACCCTAGTGGTGGCTTGACCTTTGAGGATTTACAAGCTCACAAGGATTAAACTTCAGATGATAGCTATAGAATTTATTTGTGGCGGTGTAACTTCCCCTAGGAAGAGCACTAAAATGAGAACAAATTCATAGCGCTAAATTTATGGTACGAACTTAGGTAGGCACAATTTGGCAGCCATGCTACCCTAGTAGTCTCTGGTCTATCTGGCAAAATGTGTGACCATTAAAAACTTCTTTATACTATGGTAGTCATGCTATCCTAATAGTCTTTGGACTATCTGCCGATATAAACAGATGTGAGATGCATTTAATTGTTTTGTGGTCTTTTGCAATAAAAATGTGTTGATCATGTTTATGTGGCAATATGTTTAAAGAACATGTAGTTTTAATTTCTTCCCAGCCTGTTCGATATGTCGTTTTCTATTCCTTTTCAACTATTCTAAAAAACTCGATTGACAAAATTATATTGACTAGTTGGAATAGTGCCTCAAATATACACATAGCCAAATCATGTTTAGCGTTCGTTTCTACTCATTTGTGGGTAGTGAATACAAGAGCTACTATTCGTGTTTAGTTTCGATTCCTCTATATTTCGGGAAACAACGAGACTACGTGAAGGTGAGATCACTATCCGTTTGGGTAATGCTATTGATGTAGCTATCGTTGCAGTGAGAGTCGTGTGTCTTCAGTTTGGAGACAAAATTTTAGTATTAAATTATGTTTATTTGTGCCATCATTTAGAAGAAATCTAATTTCGGTTTCTAAACTTGTTTGGGTTGGATGTTCGATTTCTTTTGATAATGCTTGCATTAACATGAAAAGCAATTCATTTATATGACCTGACACAATAGAAAACAATCTATATACTATGGGGAATGCACAATTCTTGCAACACATAATTAAGTGCAATAACTTATCAACTAACTCTGCAAAGGGGAAGTCTCCTAGTAATTTAATGAATGATAAGTACTTATGGCTTCTAATATTTGGACATTCTAACCTTAGGAAAATTCGATGATTGGTAATTTTCAATTCACTTAAGGATCTATAAGTATAACTTTCTAAAACATAAGAATTTTGCTTGGAAGGTATGGTGACTAAGAGATCCTTTTAAAGATCACGAGGTATAAGGCCAAGAAAGTGCTAAGAATTCATTCATTCTGATGTATGTGGTCCAATGTGTACTTAGATTGTGAGAGTTGGCGTTTTCTTTTTGATTACACCAATGTTTGGATATGTCTGTTTGAAACGTCACAAATCATAATCCTTTGAGAGATCCTAAGGATTTGGGGTACCTATGCTTGCGCATCATAGTAATATGCTCAAGTGTCTACGATCTGATCGTAGAGACAAATATCTCAGTTGAAGTTCTTGAACCGCTTATTAGAGTGAGAGTTAGTCCCAAAACACTATGCCTAGTATACGTCATACAGAATGATATTATAGTATGGAGAAGTAAAAATCTCAAATGATGATTCGATTTATGATGAGTTATGCTCAATTTCCCACTAGTTTATGATGAAGGATATAAGAGAAGCAGGACAAATCATTGGAATCAAAGTGATTTGTGATAACAAGAAAATTAAATTGAGCTTATCTCAAGAGTCCTACATCGATACAGTGCTTATGCATTTTTAGCATGAAAATTCTAAGAGAGGGTTCTTACCTCTTCGACATGGAATTAATTTATCTCAAGATATTTATCCCACAACACCTAATGAGATTGAGGAGATGTGACAATTTTCATATGCTTCGGTGGTTGAAAGTCTCATGTATGCTATGATGTGCATTAGGCGTGATATATGCATTGCCATGAGCATGGTAGCGAGATATCAGTTGAACCCTGGTCAAGGTCACTAGATTGTAGTAAATGGATTTGCTTAAGTACCATAAAAGTACTAAGGAACGTATCCTAGTTACAAGGTAGTCGAGTTGTGCTCTATGGTTTACCGATTCAGTTTTAAACTAATCATGATTCGATGAAATCTACATTTGATTATTTGTTCACCTAAGGAGGAAGAGCTATGTTTGACAAAGTTTGAAGCATGAAGGCATCACAAGCTTTACCATGAAAGTTGGATAGCTCAGAAGCTTCCTTAAAGATTGTAAACATGGTTCAGAATACGTTTGTTGAGTAGACTATTACAATGGTAATAATTCCACATGGATAATTCTAAGAAATCAAGGGCCTAAAGGCTAGTAAAACATATAAAAAGTTAGATTATATAAGTGAGAAATAGTGAGAAAAAAAAAATGAAAAACATAGGGATGCATTAGTGCAGTACTGGACAGATCAATCCATAGGAGCCTGCAAATGCAAGATGTTAACTCGTCATGTGGAAAGAATGGTAGTCTAAGATGTATCAAAGACATGCTTTGAGTATAAGTGGGAGAATAAGCCAGTTTTTCAATTTATTGATTTTTTCAATTTATTGATATATACTCGAAAGCATGTTTTGAGTAATAAGTGGAAGTTTGATATGGGTTATATAATGAAAAATATGCTTTGAGATGCTTTGTGTTGAAAGCCTTAATGCCTTATTTCCCACGTATTGAGAAAAAGTTAATACTGTCACATGGTTTGCCTTATGTGGTTATGGATGTTTATTCTTAAGCAAATAATGAGCAAACATGTCCTCCTTGTACATTGTAGATTGAATGGTAGATCCATGATTACAGAAAATCTTTCAGTCGTCTCCTTGTAGAAGAAAATCAAGTTGACAACCTAGATAGACACGGACAATCTATCAGTAAAAGGTTGCAGTGTTGATCCGAAGTTCGCACCCCTGTCTTGGCAAACTGATAACACTGATTTGATATAGCATTGGAATGGATTACAATAAGATACGTACTTCGATGCTGTATAAATGAAGTACAAGATCTCGGTGATTATTTATTTCTTAATCTATATATGTAACATTGTTCATACGATGTTAATTATACACTGCTTTAACATACCAATATATGCGAGTTTTTTGTAGCCCTAAGTAATTCCCGATATCTTGGGCAGTGATAATTAATATCTAGCGATGTTATTATTGTTACTATATAGAATCGTGTCTCGGAGAATCCGTGTTGATAATATCCCTAAAAGGTGTTCGAGAAAATGATTTTTTTTAAGAAATCTGACCGGTTGGAATTTATTCCAGTATAATAAATAATATTCTTGGACTACACCACTATTAGAAAAAGAGAATAATTAATTGAAGATATCAACAAGCCTAAATTAATGAATGGATATTGGAAATTTTAAACACGGGAAATAACTGAATTAAAAATGAGCCATATTCGTAATGTAGATGAGTACAGATTTATGAGCAACTCTTGACGAGGAAAATGTTTTATTATGAGACCCAGTCTTAATCCTCATTGGAATCCTTAATCTAAGCTCAACAACCCCTATATAGGGATTGGGAACAAATTTATGAGCAACTCTTGATGAGAAAAATGTTTTTTTCTTTTAAGATAAAAATTCTATCGAATTGCTTCTCTACCCTAGTTAAGCAGCTTGGTAGAATATTGCCCACCCAATATTCAAGCTATAGGAGGGACATATGCCATAAGATTCCTTGATTTAATAGATTTCTCTATTTGATATGGATCCCAAATCCAAGTTACAGAAAAAGATCAACCCATGTTCGAGAATGAATCAACGTCGGAAGGAATTTGCAAAAGTAAATTCCCGTAGGTAATAGTTTCTGGCAGTTTTCAATGAACTAACGTAACTTCCTCAACATGACTCGGATTGAGACGTGTAAGATGTCCACACAAAACTCTCTCAAATATGATGAGATCTTATTAGACATAGACATCCCAGAAGTAAATGAGATCATTTGATGGGTCAAACGGGGCTCTGAAGCTTGCTGACGGGAATTGGGTTTGCTGGATAAATTAGATTAGTGTAGTGACGGGAGTTGCAAGCCCTCCTCTTACAACAATCAATATCAAGACTCTACAAACAAGTTTAATATTTAAACTTTAGGAGCATGTCTAGGGTCCCGAATTTATTTGTATCATGTTGCCTGTCTATATGCGTTTTAGGGCAGATTGTGTGAATTTCATGTGTTTAATTCCAATTATCATCCTATAAGATCCTTGACAGTTTAGGGAATTCCTTCAATGGAATAAGGATCCCCATCAAATCCAAGAACCACTAGATATTAGTTACCACTGCCCAATATATAAGGAAACTTTGGGTTGCGAAAAACACGTATCTATCGATAAATTGAAGCAGTGCATAACTAATATCGTACGCCCAATGTTACTTATATAGATTGAGAAATAATCAATCACCGAGACCTTGTACTTCATTTACACAGAGCAGAAATACGTGTCTCCCGTAATCCAGTTCAGTGCTATACCAAAACAATGTCATCAATTGGCCAAGAGAGGCGAGAACCTCAAATTGACACTACAATCTTTCACGATAGATTTTCCATGTCTATCTAGGTTGAGAAGTTGATTTTCTTCTATAAGAAACTGACTGAAAGATCTTTTGTGATCATGGATCCACCATTCACTCTACAATATAGAAGGTGGATTTATTTGCTCAATTTGTGATTATATACTTAAGGATAAGTATCCATAACCACAAAAGGCGAACCATGTGACAATATTGAATCTTTCTCAAAATGTGGGAAATAAGGTTTTTAATACAAAAGCAGCCTAACGCGTACTTTTTAGTATACAAACCTAGCAGCTAGAGGGCTCCCTCACAGCACTCGGTGCCACGCCTCAGTGTCCCTTGGGCTAGGCGAGGGTAGTTCATGCTGAAGCAACGAGTGCTTGGCGGACAGATCGAGGTGCTTCGACGCCTTGGCCTTCGGCTGACGCTCGGTACAAAGGTTCTCAACCTAAGTCCATGTTCCATGAGAGACAAGGGTTTTTTATTGAGATGTTTCTCAAAAAATAGAGGTTTCAAAGTTTGTTGGAACAAGTAGGTGGAGGAAATACGTGTGGAACTATCGGTTCGTCGAGAAGGGTTGCACCATGTCACACATGCTAGATTCGTCGATGTGTTTCTCGTCCAATTTTGATTTCTAGCCGAGACAAGGGATTTTTGTTGAGATTTGTCTCAACAAATAGATGTTTCTAAGTCTAGTGGATTCAAGTTGGCCGAAACAATATGATCGGATTAAGGGGATATCCGATGAAGGGTGGCGTTTTGTCGCACGCGTATGACCCGTTGGGGTGTTTTGACAAAGTCTATTTTCCGACGAGACAAAGAGTTTTTTTTGAGTTTTTTCTCAACAAATAGAGGATCCTTATCTCAATGGGAGCTTGGTGGGGTGGAAAAATTTGTGCGCATATGGGTGTTGGCTAAATGGTTGGTTTCCTGGCGTGCGCACAACGATCATCATCGACCAACTCGGAGTTATAGACGGGACAAATAGGTTTTGGCAAGAGTTTTCTAGGCTAAGGGACCATACTGGACCATCTGGACTCAAGTTAGCTAACAAGTTTCGCACGGAAAGGGCTTTGGTGCGACGAGGCAAGTAGGCACAGGTGTCGGGGCACGGGCGACGTATGGGGGGCAATGTGCTAGCGTCCGATGGCTCTCAGGACCTGACGAGGCTGTGCGACCCAAGATGGGTGATGTCTCTCGGCAACGTCCATCGGAAAAGGAGCAATGCGTTTTTTGCACGGGGGTAGGCGGAGGTGGGTGTCTGCGGCCAGGCACCTCGACACCCGACACCAGGTGCGCGTGAGGTGGGAAATGTGAAGTGATGGCCCTCGGCAGGCAACGGGGGCGTGGGGGACTAGGCAGCAACCCTCATGAAGGCGATGGGTGATAGGGCTGGTTGCCAGCACCAGCAGCCCTGCATACTCGACGCCCCTGCGTGCGGACCCATCGGGATGACACGATAGTGGAAGTGGATGAGGCTGGGCGGCAGCGCCCGGCAGTGGCAGTGGCGACTTCGTTAGTGGACGATACGACGACGGTTACTCAGCAGCGACAATGTGAGATTGGTTTGTGGATAAGATTGCTCAATCCTATCCCAAATCTAGCAAATCTTATCAAATCTAAATTGTTTATATTTGATAAGATTTGGATAAGGTTAGCTAGAATGATCCACATCTAATCTAATCTATTTGGAGTTGTTTAGATAGAGTTAGATTCTCATAATTATCTGGTTTGGATAATGTCTTGCCATGTAAAGTGTTGTAATCATCTTGTTTGATTGGTGCTTTTATCCTATGAAGTGGATTATCTGTCTATCTATTTATGTGATAATTATGTGCAAAAATCATTTTTCTCAAAAATGACTAAGCGATAATGATAATTATATTTATTCCTTCAAAGATTAAATATGGAATTATATATGGTCTGTTGGGGTTATATACTTGAAAGTATTCTTTACGGACTGCTTATGTATTAATAGCCCTAAGAACTACCATTCTCTGACTCTTGTGAAGATATATTATTGTTACATGATTTATCTTTAATAATATGGTGATTATATTATAAGCAAAAATAATATGCGATTGTAATTGAGCAAACAAGTCTATGTCTTCTGCATTGTAGACTGAATGGTGGTCAGGTCATCACTAAAGGTCTCTCAGTCGGTGCTTTGCCGAAGAAAACTATGTTTCACAACCTAGATAGACTTAGATGATCTATCGTGAAAGGTTGCGGTGTACGTCCATATGTTTACTAACCTTGGTAAAAAAATGACACTAGTGTGGTATAGCACTCAAGGATTCACGTTGAGATAAGTCTTTCTTGCTTATTACTAAAAGACGAGATCTCGGTAATTTATTTAATTCTTAATCTTTGTGTATAAGAGTGAGCATATGTTATTAATTATAAATTGCTTTGACTTATCAAAATGTGCAGGTTTTTCGTAACCCAAGAATCCTGATATCTTGGGTAGTTGAAGTTAATATCTAGCGGTGCTATGATTGTTATTGCATTGAACTGTGTCCTGGAGGACCACAGTTAATAATATCCCCAAGAGGTGTTCTAGAAAAATAATTTATTATACAAAACCCGATGAGTTGGAAATTATTCCAGTATAATAAATAATGTTCTTGATATAAACCACTCTTAGTAAATATATTAATTAATTAAAGCCAACAACAGACTTAAATTAATTAATGATTATTAGAATCTTAAATATGGGAAATAAATTAATTAAAAAGAAAGCCCAGATTATTCGTAATTTGGATTTGAACAAGTAGGACAACATTAATTTCTATAATGCTCCAAATTTGAATTAAATTGAAGGTCAATTGAATTAGTAAAAGCCTAATAGGTAGACCCAGTCCAAATTTCCTTTGATCTCTAACCTAGCCCATTACATATTCTATAAGTAGTGGTGTGGATGATTAAATTCATTAAGTCTTAGATTATGAGAAACATGCCTAGCGTGTTTTCTCTGTTTCTTTTCTTTCTTATTTATTTTCTTCTCCACTTCAGCCTATAGGGTTTGATAGAATGCAGTCCACATTGCATTCAAACCCTGAATTGAGTAAAAAGCTAGAAGATTCGAGGTAGAATATTGGAGAAGTGGTGGGAGTTGCAAGCCTTCGTCTACAAACAGAAGATCTGCAATTAATGGTAATATTCAAACTCTTAGATGTCATGAATATGATTTCGAATAAATTAATTTTCTATTTGCGTTCCAGGCACATTTGCTTGAATTGCATGAATAATTAAATTTTGAATATCAACCTATGGGATCCCGGGTTTCGGGGAATCCTCATCTAGATTTCTCCCATCAATTGGTATCAGAATCAGATCATAGGCTCTTATGTTTAGAATTTAATTTTGTTTTCTTGGGATATCTGCAGCTATGCATGTTTTTTTAGATTTGGTTTTTGTGAATTTAATTTATGCAATTAATCTGAATTTGCATGTAATTAAATGCAATTAAATATTTATTTTTGTTCTAATCGTGTTTTTCGAGTATTGTAAACCCACGGGGGTTGACCGTGGTAGATTATGATGTTTTTCTTTTATTTCTTGTAAATTAAATGTAATTGGAACAAGAAATCAAAGGAAGAACACGAAGTACACAAAGAACAGAGCGTTGGGTCCGGGCCACAGCACGTGTGTCACGGAGCTCCACCCAAAAATGTTTTTGATTTTACGTTGTATCAAAACGGGTTTCAAAAATCTATGGTTTTGATTAGAAAAACCTTAGAGAAATTGAAATGGAGTTGAAAAAACATCAAACGAATGTCAAATCGATCTACCACCTCAAGGACATGGCGATGGTGTGAACCACCAGGTCGCTGGACACCCTACGAAGGCGGAAGCGGTGGAAAACGGCGGTGGTTGGCCGGAAATCAAACCCTAGGGTTTAAATTTCAGGATGGTCATTATGCGGTCTTTGAAGCGAAATTCGAGGCAAATCTGGACAAAACCAACAATGAAACCAAAGTCTATGGCTTGCTTGGGTTTGAAAACACATCGCGGCGGGCTAGGGTTCAATACAACCCTAACTGCGGTGCAGAGTCTTTCTTATCAATTCCCGGCAATCCATATGGCGATCTACTGAGCCATTGGACGTGGCTTGGTCCTAGATTCGTTTAGGATCGGTCGCCGTCATCCAATTTTGGCCTGAGTGGAAGAATTTTGCCGATCAAAGTCGCGGAGGATAGGGCTTGAAATGGTGATTTAAATTTTGTTGGTTCAAGCCTAACTGCCGGCGACCGGCCATGAATACGGCAGGTCCACTTTAGGGCTTTTGAAGCACATGACGAGTGCGTCAAAACCCTTGTGCTGGAGGGCCTCGAAAACGGCGGTGTCCGGAGAATTTCTGGGTATAAGCAGTGCAACTGTTTCGCGCAAGGGTTCGACGGTTTCTAGGGAAATTTCGCGGCCATTTTCCGTCCAATTAGTGACAACACTAGGGCGGGCGCGATGAGGGGCATCGACCCTTGGTGGTTCTCGGATCTTCCATCGCTTGTGGAGGCGGAATTGGACGGCAAGGCTTTCGAGGGTTTTCGGCGGCGCGATTTGGAAGTTATTCGACTTAATTGCTGCCGGTGAAGGATGTTTCCGAAAAAATTGGCGATGCCAATGGAAGGGCCTCGTTGAGGGGCGTCGTTTGGCGGTGGCCCACATGGTAGCACAATTGCAATCCTAGGGTTTAAACCCCTAGGGTTTGTTGCTAATTTGGTGATTCTTGATTATTTTGAATTTTCAATTCGATATTCCTTAAATTCCCAAATTTATTTTATTAATTATAATGTTTTTGGTATATATTTGACAAATGTGATGGGTTGTAATTTATTTTATTGCTGGTTTTGTTTTTGGCAATTTTTATCCATATTTTAAGTGGATTAATTGCTCTTATCTGCTTATGTGATAATTATGCAAAAACCATATTTATAATGACTAAGCGATAATTACGAATAAGTTTTATTTATTTTAATATAATTAAATAAGTGTCGTATATGGTCTCCATAAATTGGTCTATTTATGAAGTAGGTTTTAAGAATTTATCAACCCACCCTAGTGGGAGCTAGATTCTCAATAAATTACAAGTTCATATGAGTTTACTTCTAAATGATAGTTGTAGAATTTTATTAGTGGCGTGCGATCTCCCATAGGAAGAGTACCAAAATAAAAATAAACTTCTTATTGCTAAATTTATGGTATCAGATTATGCACGATTTGGCAGCCATGCCACCTTAGTGGTCTCTGGTATATCTTTCACGTTGTGGGAGTAGAAAATTTTGTTTGAGCATGGATCGGTATTTGACCACCCTAGTGGCGTACTTGGTTCATTTTGACTATTGTGAGATACACTAATTATTTTGTGGTTGTTGCTTGATTTTTTCTCCTTGTTGCTTTAATTACTCAATATCATTTTTCTCGAGTATTATTTTGGAATAAGAAAATAATTAATTTAGATACTGTCTTGATTACCTTGAAAAAGCTATCAGGGAAGTTTCTCAAATGGTTATCAGAAAGAACACAAAAAGTGGATAAAGGTACGTCTTAATTATTGAAACTCGAAACATGATTAAATGATTTGTTCTACCTATTTATAGGTAGTAGATGAAAGAGTCATTAAATATGTCTGCTTTAATAAAGCGAGATTGCTTGGAAATAAGAAGACTTAGTAAAAGACGTTATTATCTAGGGCAATGTTGTGAGAGTGGCAACGGTTGGAGTGTGAGTCTTGCAAGCGATACTTTATTAGTTTAGAAATGTTTTTTACATGCTTATTTAGAAGGAACGTAAGTTCAGTTTCTAAATTAGTAATAAATGGATAAATTGATTATTCTGATAACTTAATGGTTATCGGGAAAAGTAATATGATTATCTATTTTGCATGTTATAATCTCTACACTATAAATTATGCATAAATCAATGCAACAAATAATTATAACTTGTCATATCAATTCTAAAATAGAAGTCTCCAAGTTCCATAAATGATACATATATTTTGGCATCTAAAGATTGGTCATACTGACCTTAAATGATCCAAAAGTTGGTGGACCCCGGTCCATAGTAGGATCTATGCGTAGAATATTTTCCAACTTGCGAATCGTTCTTGGAAAAGTAAGATGGCCAAAAAGACCTTTCGAGGTCAAGGGATTAGGGCCAAAGATATGTTAGAACTCATGCAATTCTGATGACCGTAGACTAACGTCGATTCAACTTAAGGTTGTCTTAGACTATTTCGACTATTGTCGATGATTACTCTAAATGTGGATATGTCTTATTGATTCATCATAAGTTAGAAACCTTTGAGTTATCAAAGAATCCAGAACACTTATGGCAACATATCTTAGAAAGACTATCAAATGCCTACGATCTGATCATAGATGCGAGTACCTTAATAGTGAATTTAAGAACTACTAATAAGTAGTGAGAGTCACATCCCAATTGACTACATCTAGTTTCTGAAACATAATGATGTAGCGGAAATGAGAATTGGCTATTTTAGAAATGGTTAGATAAATGATAAGTTATTAAATAATTGTCTATTTTGTTTAAAAGATACTCAAGAGACAATAATATGTATTTTAGTTTATGGTTTCAAATGAATTGTAAATTGGGTGACAATCTCGTTTAAGACAACTCATGGTTTGGAATTGACCAACACGCGTGTTGGAGAAGGACGACAATTATATTAGCACCTCATTTTAAAATGTATTTTTGTATTAGTATTCTTAGGGAACGAAAGTGTAGAATTTCTATAGTCATAAGGATTTTAAGGACATTGGTTATACCGATACTTGACTCTTAGAATAGGACTAACTGAAAAATCACGAATCCACTAAGTTGAGAGTTTTTAAGTAAGTATAAACTGTTGAAATACCGCATATCCAAGAGAAGATACAACATGTATGGCGGCTTGGTGCTCCGTACTGTCGCCATACCCTAATTATCGCGTATACACATTGTAGAACCTCATAGCAGTGGGAGGGTTATAAAATAACCTTATAAGGTCCTTAAGCTTCGAAGAATCTTCGGATTCAGTTCCTAGCTTGGAAGAACCGAATCCCTAAGCTGCAAAGAGATCGTGTATAGTAGATTCTAGTGTAGTGTGAGGGTTATCAAACAACTTAAAGGTTCTTGAGCTTAGAAGAATCTTAAGATCTGGTTTCTAGCTTGGAAGAACCAAATCCTCGAACTACAAAGAAACTATATGATAAAGGGACAATCGTTCTTACGTAGAATCGATGATATCCTAACTGCAATCAATGATAAATAAGAAAAAAAAATTACGATGTTGTACTCATACCCAAGGTTGTTTTACTAGTGGGAGTAAATGATCTACAAGAGTAAAAGAGGATCTAACAAGAAGATTGTTGTCTTCAGGGCAAGACTAGCAGTGAAATAGTACATCAATAATGACGAGATCATTTTTCGCCTATGTATGTATGATTAGCCCAAATAACGATCCTTTTTTATGGTCTAATTTGCCTGATTTGATGGTGCACAATATACAAAAAGATGCAAGTTTTAGTGCAAAAGGCGGGAAATCAACACGTGTAAATTGGACAGTTCATGCGTGGCAGAATGAAGAAATTAAAGAGAAGAGAAGAGGCACAAGCAAGTAGCCCAGAGAGAAGAAGCATAATGCCTTGGAAGACTTAGAAGAAATCTGAAGAATGAAGGCTCAGCATAAGGGACCAGTGGGCACGAAGCAGTAGATTCCTGGGCCAACCCTAATTTTCTCTATAAAAGGCAGAGGCATGAGCAGCTGGAAGGCTAGCGAGTTTTAGGAGGCGAGCCCTTAGAGTAGTTTAGGTAGCTGCTAGAGTTCTTTAGGTAGAAAGCTTCCATAGTTATAGTTCAAGCTCTTTCGAGGTACCGATCTGCTTTTACTTAGCCATTTTCTGCACAATCAGTCAGCCCAGTTTAGCCATAGTTTCCAGTTCCTGCATTTATGTTCCCGTTGTTGCTGTTTACTTTAATTTCCGTTGCTTTCAAGTGTAATCTGAACAGCCAGTTGTAGTTCTTTTCAAGTTGAATGTTAAGCTTTTCCTTTACTTAGTTTCTGTTTAAGTTTTATTTCGAAGCCTTTACCGCTTTGTGTAGTTCTCGCATTTTTACTAGTTTTGCAAAATCTTTTGTTGTTTAGTTTCAAGCATGTTTTCAACTGTTTTCAGTCATTGTTCAAGTATGTTTGCTGCTAGATTAGTTAATGATTTCGTTGCTTTCGTTTATTTAAGTGTTTAGTAGCTTAGACAAGAAATTGGCACGTTCCAGTAGCCTAGTTTGAATCTAGTTTACAGTTTTCAGTCATGGAGTGCGCCGCGGATTGTTCCCACCCGAGTACTTCTGGGTAAAATTCTGATACCCTAATCCTTTACAGTGGGATCAAGGGATCGGAAGGGATGAATCTGTAGCTTTCAAGCAGTTTATAGCTTTTCAGTTGTCCTTTTTATTTCTGCAGAGTAGTGTTAGCAGGGCAAGTACAGACATGGACCACTTCTAGCCTAAATCACCCTTAGAGTGCCACATGTCCCACCTTTTCCTGCACCTTTAACCACCTCTGCAACCATCTACTTTTAGCCAGCCCCTTTTGTTTTTTATTAGTAAAGTTAGCTTAGATTAGCTTAGTTTAATAACTTAAGTTAGCTTAGTTAAGTTAGTTTAGTGTTTTAATCCGTCGTTCTTTTATTTTAAGTTCAACCCGCATGTCATTAGCCCAGTTCAAACCCTTAGTAGTAGTTAGTTGTTCTTTCCTTTCAATCTTTCCTTAGTATTTCTTCCGTGTCCAGTAGTTAGTTCCCCCAAATCAACCCCAAGGCGTGGCAGCATCGCCAAAACCCCTTCAAATACACCCTCAACCAGGGCAACCAAGACATCTCTCTTTGGGTTCGACACCCGATCTTACCACTTACTAGCCAATAGTACTTGGGAAGTAGGGGAACATATAAATATCTTTGATTAGGGCAGCTCGTGCCTCGACGAAAGCACGATTCCGTTTTCATCAATGTACTTCAATTGGTCCGTATTTTCTTATTGATGGCATATATATAATTTAGAAAGTTTTGTAAATGGACGTCAAGATAGTTTCCTTTAAGGAAAAGTTTTGAGGAGATTGTTTACATAGAACTACCTAAAGGATTTGCAGTTAAAGCAAATTGACAAATGATCAAAAGCTTAAAGAAGTTCATTAAATGAACTTGAGGAAGCTTCATGATCATAAAACCTTTGTTTTCATCAGGTGGTCAAATTCTAAGAATTTGAACAATGCCCTGATGAAAGTTGTGAAATGTGATAAGAAGTTAAGGGTATTCTTGGTGTCATACATAGATGGCATCTTATTGATTGGCAACGACAAGAAGATGTCATCGGACGTAAGGGTATGTTTATCCAAAATAATTGAGATGGAGGATTTGGGAGACGTATAACCATATTCTTAGGATATTCTTACGAAGGAATGGCTGTGCATGCCTCTAAAATCTTACATCGTCATTATGCTTAAGGTTTTTAGTATGTAAGATTCCATGAAATGGTCTTTACCTTTTGAGATGGAATCACCCTATCTATGCTATCTGTCTTATGACACAAAATTAGATAGAGTAAGTGATAAAGTTTTCGTTTACTTGTGCACATGGAAACCTCATAGATACTAAAATTTGCATAGTACCTGATATTTACTTTGCTTTTTGCAAAGTAGCAAAATATCAGTCTAACCTTATTCAAGACATTTGATTATGTAAAGAATTACTCAAGTACCCTAAGAGGTTGAGGAGTATATATAGATTCATTAGTCAGACAATCTACGTCATGTGGGTTATACAAAATAAAATTCCAAAGCTAATTATGACTCGAGAAATATACTTCTAAGTATGTGTTTACCTTAGAAAGTTGAGTTATCTAATGGAGGAATGTGAATCAGAAGTGTTTCTGAATCACAGATTCCACCATGTTAGTGAATGTAACTGTGAAACACTTAGCTCAAAAACCTCCTGATAGATCTAAGATGTAGTTTCGATTATGCCTAACGAGTATCACAGTCTGCTGTGATAACTCAGGTAGAATGACAAATTTGAAAGAAATATGAGGTGTTATAGCTATCAAAACACATAGAGAGGTAGCACCATTCTTAAGAATGAAAATTATGTGATGGCGAAAATTGCATTGGCTCATACCTGACCATGTATTTCATAAGTTAATGATGCATGCAGAATCATCAAGTGAAATAGATGGATATGAGATGCATGTCAACACTGTTTTTGAGTATAAGTGGGAGAATGATAGATAGCGATATACTAAAAATCATGCTTCAAATATAAGTGGGAGATTGTTGGGGTTGTATACTAGAAAGCATGCCTTTTGAGTTGCTTATGTATTAATAAACCTAAGAACATTTCAAAAAATGGAGGGATTCGATTGGTGCTCCTTCCAATGGCACTATTCAAATCCCCCTATAAGTACCCGGTGAATCCCAACCTTCATATTCAGATTCACTTTCGCTTATAAGTATTGTTTCCTTCGTAATCTTTGGATTTCTTTTACATAGAAACCGTTAGGATTTATTTTTGATTCACAAGTCTTCAGATCTTATTTAATATCCCACATTACTGTTCTGATTCATATATTTGGATTATTTTTATCATTTCGCACATT
>JAYDZE010232635.1:0-20197 GCA_034509125.1 Monilaria moniliformis
CCGGCCCCTGGCCTAATTTTTGTTCCTCTTCGACTGAGGTAGGTAAGGAGTCGTCAGAGTAATCAGTGTGAGTATCAGTGACAACCATTTCGATTGGTGGAGATATTCTAGCTAGTCAATGCCAACGGCAACTCACGTGCTCCATGAGGGGTGATTATTTGATCGGTAACCGAACCGAAAAGCATCCCAATGTGATAACCGAAATTGAACCGAAGTGTTATTCGTTTGAGAAGAAGTTTTTTGAAGGAGAGGAGATAAAATCCACTTGAGCATCCCACATCGATTTTGATTGAAAGAGAAGTGAATGAATGCTAGTATAAATATATACTAGGGCCAAAGCATTTTAACACTAATACATTCTCGGCCTCTTTTGCTGAGATCTAATATGTGGGCTAGTGGCTTACTTAATTTATAAATTAAGTTATAAAAATAAAATATAATTTTTAATATTAATTAATAGTTTGGTTATTTTGGTTTAATAGATCGGTTATTGGTTAATCGATAATCGATTGGTTATAACTGATAATTGATCGCATTTGAAATTTGTAATCAAGACTGAACTGAAATCGAAAGTTTTGGTTATCGATTTACTTATAACTGATTGGTTTTGATTCGGTTATCGTTTAACCGGTAACCGATGAACCGAATTATTAGCCCTACCCACGACACTCTTTGCAAATCTAGAACATAATTTTGGGAGGCGAATTGTTTATATTATTAGTGGCAAATCCCAAAACGACATTTTTTGACGTCCTAAAAAAAATCTACAGATTGGGAGACGGTCATGGCGTTTCCAGCCGACCCTAAGAGAAAATTAGACTCTCCCATTCTAGATCTGCCACTACTTTGTACAACCACCTTAATATTTCTATGAACGGATGTCCTAGCTAAGAATGGCATGAAAGAAAATGTTGGCCTCGTATAACCTTGTCATGATGGAGAGCAGCATATATCAGTGAAATTTTTTACAGGAGCAACAAATTTGAGCGAAGTACGGTTGAGAGGCGTAAGCGCGGTGAATCTTTGAAATGAGGCACTCGGAGCATTTTATAATGATCAATCCAAGCAATTCAACTATGAGGACGTGCAGGACATTGTGAAGGACCACCCCAAGTTCTGTGAAGATATTGATTGTAGTCTGAAAAGAACGAAATTGTCTGCCTCCGGCCAATACTCAACCAATGGTGACGCCGAAGATCCCTTGATGTTTGACTCGGGGCCGTGTGGTAGATGTCCGACTGGTAAAAAATGGCAAACTAGAAAGCGTAAGGATGGTTTCCAGCAAGGTTTTTTCCTCTATCATCTTTCCTCTGATTGGACTTTTATGCCCTCCTTCGCAGCTGGAGATAACACCTCATTAATCTCCAAGAATAGGACAACTTTGTCCTATAGTGCACCCAATATAAAATTTCGCATTGGCCAGCTTGAATGTCTTGTTGGCAGTCAGTGGTGAGGATCAACTTTTTTGCCCCCTTTTGTTGCATCTCTTGGACATTTTCCATCTTTTTTGGCATTTGCACCCCAAATACTTGGTTTTTCCCAATGCTTTCAGTCTGGGCGGTTTAATACTCCTTGGGTAGTTTGTATGCAAAATTTGGTTTTCTGCTTCTTTTCATCCCTTTTATGTAGAATTATAGTCTTCTCTTGCCTTGTACTCCAATTCATCTTATTTCCATCTATTACATAAAAAAACGCATTAAATGTAGGTTTTATCTCTTAAAAATTTGATTTCTACCCCTTAGTTCATATCAATAATTAAGCCCTATTAGATATAGAGAGGGAGGAGAGGCAACAACGAAAAAAAAAAAAATTCCTCGCCCCAGATAATAGCAGACGACAATGAGTCGGGGCAACCTTCTGCAGCCGGCGAGTTGGCGAGGACTTTCACGATGTTGAAACCTGAAATATCAATATCAGGAATCTTAATATTAGTCTCTTGTCTATTTTTTTTATCGACCTTGTACATTGTTTCAGATTTCTCAACTAGAAAATATTTGTGACTTATTTTTCATCTCGTTGGCGTTTATTTGCTTGTATTATATTTTTATTTATTTATTATTTATAGTCTACCACTTGTGTTGTTTTTTGGTCCTATCACAATAATTCCTCCAGTATTTTATTTGGCTTTTCCAATGTTTTGACAATTTAAATAAGCTAATATTATAATCTGTCAGAACAGGTTTTGGCTTGGGCACAAAGTTATCAAAAATTTCAATTAACTATTCCCCTCACAAACCAAGTATACGAATTTACTCAAGAGCTATTAATATTTCTTGGCTGAAAAAAAATAGTAATTGATTCGACACTCAACCCATAATAAAAATGCATACTTGCGTGACAAGGGGAAGAAACGTGCTCTGCAAAAAGTCAATACGAAAAAAACAGATATATTACCAACAAGAATGATGCATCAAAACTCATCATCTAAGAAAATGGAGGAAGACAGAATCAGCCAACTACCAGATGAAATTCTTCAACAAATCCTCTTATTGATCGACATCAACCAAGCTGTTCAAACAACCATTCTCTCCTCAAGATGGAAAAACCTGTGGTGTTCCCTCTCCGATCTCCACTTCCACCTCAGCCGCTTCACCGCCCCCAGCCGCGCCACCTTAGAGAATCGCAAAGCCGACCAAGCTCTCACTCACCGCTTCACCCACTTCGTCTCCCATTTTCTCTCTCACCGCGATGCCGCCGCCACCATCCGCA
The DNA here is from genome assembly GCA_034509125.1 of Monilaria moniliformis. Taxonomy (NCBI): domain Eukaryota; kingdom Viridiplantae; phylum Streptophyta; class Magnoliopsida; order Caryophyllales; family Aizoaceae; genus Monilaria; species Monilaria moniliformis. The sequence goes on from JAYDZE010232635.1 coordinate 2,710, forward strand.
ACTTCCACCTCTCAATCGACAACAGTCTGGTCTACGCAGACCACACATTAATAGAGAAGTTCATGCACTATGCGGTCAATCACGGCGTTCAATCCCTCCGCCTCCACGTGAGCTTCAGCCCCGAGCTGACGCCCCGCGGCACGGTTTTCGCCTCCCAAACGCTGCGGGAACTCGAGCTGAAGCAGTTCGGCTACGTGACTTATTTTCCTGAACAGTTTTTTTTTCCACATTTGAAAACCCTTCATCTTAAAAGCTATATATTCGTCTATGGTAGTTATACTATCTCGAGGGAGCCATTTTCGGGGTTCCCGGAGCTGGAGAAGCTTACTCTGCGTCGGTGTATTGTTTGGGGGATTGTTCTCAAGGCTCCAAGGCTTAGATTTCTTGAAATTATTGGTGATCGGGGAGGTTCGTATTTCCCTCGAGGGATGATAGCGGACGAGATTTCTGCTCCATTGCTTACTGGGTTTAGATATGAGGGGTTTTCTGATTTAGAATGTTCAAAGCTTAATCTCCCAATGTTGGAGGAAGTTTATTTAGACATTTATAAAAGAGTCATTATGAAAGGAATGCATCTGAAATGTGTTAGGATGCTTCAGCAACTTGGAAATGCTACCACTGTTGCATTAACTTTGGACACCCTCACGGTAACTCTCTCTTTCTCTCTTTCTCTTTCTCTTTCTCTCTCTCGATTTTCTTATGAAGTAGACTAGTGTTGCTTACTTGTACGGTTTTTTCAAATTGAAAGGTTCTTGCAACGGATCGTTGTTTTATTGAGCAAAGCCCTTCTCCATTTCCCTACATGAAACGTCTGAAATTCATTAAAGGGCGTCGGGAAATTTCTACAGAGCTACAGAGCGTGATGAATTATTTGACAGTGGGAACTTTGCATTATGAGTCATTGATGGTGGAGGTGGTTGAAGAGAATTTGGAAGATTTGTCGGACGACGACGACGACGACAATGAACTACTTGGCGTCTTTGAACTGTTTGAACTGTTTGAATAGAAAGATGAAATATATAATCTTCTCAAATATGAAATCTTGGTATGTTTGAAGAGCTTCTTGAGCTTTAATTTGGACATGATGGTCGAGTCAAGTTCTAAACCGGAAATATGGATATCAAGAATTTTTACAATATTAGTCTCTTGTTTTTGTCTCAGACTTTTCAACCAGATAATATTGATGACTCTTAAGCTTGACAATACTGACTTCTACATCTGGAGGCAAGTTACTATAAAATAGAATGAAAACCTTTTGTTATATATTTATTTTTCATGAATGAAATACTTTTATCTATATATTAAATTTAGTTTATTATGATTGTGAGTTTTGGAATATTCGATAATAAGTATTCGAGCTCGAGTAGATAATAAACATCTCTAGTTTGAATTTGACAATTAATACTCAGCTCGACAATTAATAAATATGTTGCGAATGTTATAAAAAGATAAGCCCATTATTGAAATAAAATAGTAGCAACATACTTGCGTAACAAAGGGAAAGCGACAGACCCAGCAATAGACGTGCTTCGTTGAAAGTCAATTAGAGTTAAATAATCAAAATCAGTCAAACTTAAAATTTGGTCACCAAGAAAAGCTCTCGCATTTATACTATACCAAGAAGATTGATCCACCCTCAAAATCAAAACTCATCATTTCAAAAAATGGAGGAAGACAGAATCGGCCAACTCCCGGACGCAATACTCCTACAAATCCTATCCTTAGGAGTGTTAGGAGTGTTTAAACAATCTAAATTATAAGACAGAAAGAATATTATAATTAGTTAGAGAGAAAAAATATAATTAGAGAGAGAAAATGGAAGAGAGATGAAACTTATGTGTATATATTAAAAATAATAAATCATAATAGAGTTATTTTTATAAAAAATTGTTGCTTATAAAATTATGTGAAAATTAGTTGGGATTGAGGAATCTTTTTTTTAGCTTATAAATCGGTGTAGCTATATTTATATCTTCTAAGTTGTTTAGGAATTTATTTGTCAAACATTTTGTAAGAGTTTATAAATTGTTTTAAAGATCTTATAAACTGTTTTAAAGAGCTTATACGCTCTTAAACAATTCATAAGATAAGCCTAGTTAGGGAAGGCAATGGATTCTAGACCCGGCCCAAATCTTGTCCAGATTCGACTTGTGGATCCGTTTTATTTTAGAATATATATAATTTTTATTATTAAGTATAGTTATCCTAATTCCTAACCCTAATAATAATTCACCACCTTTTCCATCGATCCTCTCTTCTTATAATAGTCCCGCAACTGCCACAGCCGATTACTCCTCACCACCTTTTCCCTCGATCCTCTATTCTTATAATAGTCCCGCAACTGCCACAGCCGATTACTCCCGCGACTGCCACAGTAAATTTGTAAGTTTATCTCTTTAATTGTTGAGTTTATTTTTTCTATTGGTGTGATTGTTTATATTATATTTTATATACCACTACGATTACAAGTAATTAGATGTACTATATATGAGCTTATAGTAATGCTTGGATGCATACGACATTTATGCATTGCTCATAATGCGTGACTTTATTAATTGTCGATTCTGAAACAGTAAAACACTAGTGAATATCTCTTTATTTGAATTCTTATAAAAACTCTAGACAATTATTATAGTTTTCTTGTGGATCTAGATTAGTATTGTTGGTTTTAGGATGTGTGTAATATATGTATTGTTAGTAGTAGATGAGAGATTAATATGAAATCGGGTATAGACTGAAGTTTTGTCGAGGAAAGGTTATAGCAAGAAGTTGTAGTTTTGTTGTGGAGAAGATAATTTGTATTTCCACTTCATTTGAAAAGTGATACATCTTGTGTTATTTATAATTGGTGGATAAAGTACAATATTATTCTAGAATTTTCTATAATTAATATCTAGTTCCTAGCTTCTAGATTTCTCTTACAATTATCTATATATTTTTTAAAATTTTCTATAATTAAAATCTACTTCCTAAATTCTAGATTTCTCTTACAAGTGGTTAGATATTTTCTAGATATACTCCTAGATTTTTCTACATAATACCTATTCTAGAATTCTCTATATTTAGGATCTTATTGATAATTCTAGAAAGTACATTAATTTAACACTCCTCCTTCAATTACTTTCTAGTGACTCCTAGCATCTCTCATAAAGTCTCGAACTTCAGTCTTGGAAGGGTCTTCGTGAATATGTCTGCAAGTTGTTTTTCGGTCTTGCAATGTTTCAACTCAATTTGTCTATCATTTGTTGCTTCTCGCAGGAAGTGGTACTTGATGGCAAATGTGCTTAGTTCTGCTGTGCTGGACATGATTTTTAGCCATCGCAATTGCTGACTTGTTGTCGCAGTAGATCTATGTAGGCCTTCTTTGCTGCTCTCCCATGTCCTCAAGAATACGCCTAAGCCATATAGCTTGACTAGCTGTCAGTGCTGCTGCTATATACTCCCCTTCAGTCGATGATTGAGCCACTACATTTTGCTTCTTTGATGCCCATGAGAATATCCCTGAGCCGAGTGAGTAGCAGAAATGGAGTGAGAAAAAAATAATACAAAATGAAATGATCTGCCATAATGAAATCACCAAAATTATTTGTAATATCAGACACTAAGGAAAAGCAGATATGGAAGAACAATAGATATCTAAGGTAATGTTGTATTTTTTTGTCTACCAATTAAACGTCCATATATAAAAAATGTATAGGCTCGACGTGTATTTTTGAAAAATATATTACAAAAACATACTTTGATGTATACAATCCAAAATAATGTAATGAATTTAACAAATTTCATGATCTAAAATTAATATAATAATAATAATAATTATTATTATTATTATTGTTATTATTAAATCGAGTGCGAACTTATCCGTCTTAAGCCATTTGTTTTTCCTTGCATAAAAGTTGAAAATATGTTTTATGTCTACGATACTAATTACAGTAATTGAAATAGGTATGAGAATAACTATTTCGTTCTTATTTCATCGCTCCATACAATAGGTCGGAAGGTTTGTATCATTTCGTGTGTTTATAAATCCAAAAAAAATAAAAATAATATTACACAATAATTGTCTATAAAATATATTATAGTATTTATTTTGACTCAATAGAATATTAAATATGTGGGTAGTATATGGAATTACAAGACGAATGTTGATGAAAAGATATGTTAATCATGGAAATGAAAATAGACATAGATATGTTAATCATGGAAATGAAAATAGACATACGGATAGTTTCACTCATATAGCATTCCACCATATCAGTCACCCTAAACATATATGTTTCTTGAGGCTCACTCACTCATCACACACATAATCGTTAAACGATGCAGGAACCTGAATCACAAACTTGCTCATAGAGTAGAAGAATCTTACCAACTGAGATGTATTTTGTTCTCATAAATATGTCTTAAATTGTTGTTATGCACGTCCATCAAAATTTAATCTAAATTATTATCGTGCACATCTATGATTATTGTCATCTATATAATTAAATTATTTTTCATATGAAATAATTTACTCAAAAATTACCAAATAATGAAGCATAATAAAAGCCCGTGCATCGCACGGGTGGAATTGTATGATTGCAGTGTCGTGTCGGATTCGTGTTGTTATCTTGTCATGTCAACACGAAGAGGATCATGTCATTAACAAGTTTGTGTTGTGTGCAGGTCGTGTCCAAGTTTAATGTAACAGGTCGGATTCGTTTTTGTGTTGAAGATTTTCTTAACATGTCGTGTTCAGATTTGACTTTATCGGGATTGGGTCGTTATCGAGTCGACCCGATAACAACTCAATCCACACGATTTGCTAGCCCTACTATATACATATGCATTTCTTGAAAGTCACTCACACACATAAACATTATGTGTGAAATAAATTTATAATTAAAATATTCATCATCTCAAATAACTAACTCACAATTGAAAAAAAATGAAGCGAATTAAAAGTCTGTGCATCACACTGGTGGAAAACTAGTTTGTCTAAACTCCATGTCTCATCATTTTTATCTTATTGTTAATTTTTTAAAAATATTTATTATAAGATAAATTATTACTGTACAGTAAAATTTAATTAATATTTATAAAAAACCAAAATTTTATGAAATGATATAGTTCATGAAAAATTTACCACAATTTCTTTTTCGATTTGTCCGCAAAAATTTATCACTTCTCATAGTCTTGGAGGAAGTATACTTGGGAACTTCTAAGAAGACTGGACGGTCTAAGCTCTCACCAGATGGGACATATCTTTAGAATGTGCTGCAATAATTTGGTGTTAACGTTGCAAAACTTTTGTCAATGAGGCCTAGTCAAGTGGTAAGGCTTAGGCATCCAAATATTATCTTTAGCGAAAGGTCTTGAGTTCAAATCTCATATGTGTACGGTGTATTTTTCCATTTCATAGTGGTGTAGTTGTCCCGCATTTATGCGATGTAGTGATGGTATAGTTGTTCCATCTACATATGATACTGATCACATGTAATTTTTTTTTTAAAAAAGTTGCAAACCACGTTTTTTTTTCATAAATAACAAATTGCAACACGTTTATGTTACCGGTCTGTATTCTGGAAGGTATTTGAAATGGTCCAAATAGATTCTTGTCTTGTTGCGCGAAGTCGTTATCGTTTTCTTACATCAAGTGTCAGACGTTTGGAAATGGCGTCACCTAGCCGCGTGTCCTTCGATGATTTTCTACAGTAATATAAATTCACTCTCCAATAAAGTGTTGTAATTTATATATTGTAACTACAGCCAGCAAAATCAAATGCCTAGCGGTTCATATTTCTTTAAATAATATCAAACTATACAAGTTGAGTTTTTGTTTGATTGCCACGACTGTAGGTTGTAAAGAGTTGAAACATTGAATCAATGGAGAGAGACTTTAAAATTGTTTTTAAAAATTGATTAATTATTAATTTGAATGGGTTTAAAATCGATTGAGTCGGAAAAAAATCATCCTTAGTTATACAAAATTTTTTATTACGAAAAAAAAAAAGAAAAAAATCAAGCTCGAAACGTTCACCATGCAAAAAACGTTATCTTACAAAACTACTTTTCTAACATGACAAATAAGGAAAAAATAAAACAATGTGCCGGACTTAAAAAACAAATAAAAGTAAAAACCAAACAAAGTGCTGGACTTCCCACTTCCCAATCAATGATATTTTATAGAGGCTGTGATCCCTGTGAGCGAGTCTATGCTAGAAATCTAATATCAACTCACGATCGCATTCGCATCCCAAAATAACTAGGCCTGCTTGGTTTTAACTGAACTGTCGGTTCTGTTTTTGGAATTGCAATGGCCTCTCTTGGGCTGAATCGAACCGGCATATCGGTTCTAACGGTTCGGTTCGAGTTTTAGAATTTTTGGAACTGTACACGGCGGATAACTCGTCAGTTGTAGCCCTAACCCAGGAAAAATCGAAAAACCCCGTGGAAAACAGGAAAAATAGTAGAAAAATCGTTAGAAACCAATTAAAAAAAGCCGGTTCAACACTTGCCGGACCAGTTACAGTTTAAATGTTTTAGAATCGGAACCGTTAGCTCTTGAACCGTGGTCTGTCCCACAAAATAAATGAAGTTGTGCTCCAGAACTTGATTAGTATGTTTTTTCCTTATCAAGAAAAATATTTATAATAATATGATTACATAATTGGCTGACTTTAATGAGCTCTTTTTGTAGTGATCTGAAGTTTGATAATGTGGCCTTTTAAGTACGGCCAAACCCACTATGCCACGTTTATTCGTAAAAATTAATAACTTTCTTTTTCCTTTTTATATTTAAAATTATCCTTGATATGAAACGATATTGGAAAATGAAACAAGGCATTCACATTGAAAAAATTGAACTTAATTATAAAAAGTTGATATGTGATGAGGCTTTTAAATGTACCTTTTCTCAATCTTAAATGATGATTTAATAATGTTAAAATTAAATGTATTGCTTGATTGTCATATATGAAGGAGCCTTCTTTCATACATGATAATCAATTTTATATTAGGTTAGTCAAAAGTTGATAACAAAAATGTTTTTATAGTCCACTATGATAAAACGTATATTATAGTCTTTTTGGATGGTAAAAGTTATAAATTAATCTCCTTAAATTAGAGAAAATTGGTTTGTAAAGGAGAGTAGATAAAATCGGCTTGGAGAGATTACGTATGTAAAAAATGGGTGAACCTCAATCCACTTCCTGGTCAATTTTTCTCTATTTGTGTGGTGGAAAAAAAAAGAATATAAATTCCAATTTATGCCAATTATCTTAAGTGAACGTCCTAAAATATAGTTGATGAATACTGTTTTTTTTAGCAACAATGCCCCAATAAAATAAATACATATATTAATTATCATCATAAAAATATCAATATACATGCATGTATGCAAGGATATTGACATTAGACGTAATTCATGAAATTGTATAAATTTATTATATAACGTTTAAAAAAAAAATTCTTTAGAGGAATTCTAAAATATAAATAACATCATTGATTAAATAGAACTATATTATGATTATTAGGACAAATCTGTAAATATATGATAAAATCAAATTATACCATTATCATAAAGATATTGTAGTAAAATTGAATCAAATTAAATCTGTAAAAATTTATAAATGGAAGTAAAATATATAAAAAAAATGCAAAATAACTTACCAATGGCACAATGCACACTCTATGTAAACTCGATTTTTGTGAAATTGCATGCAAATCATAAAAAAAATGTATATATGAATTGTACTAGAAAAATCATATATTACATGCTTAATTTATATAATATTGATGAAATTTAAATTTGAAACATTTTGACTAGAAGTCCGCCATAACTGATCGTTAGATCATCTCCAAGATATATAGATATGAAACAATATATATGTAATAATATATTTATAATTTCTTTTAGAAATGGGACATTTATAACTTTGTTGTTGCTTGAACTTTACTGTTAAAAACTTTCTAAACAACGGAAATCATTACTACATAAGATTAGTAATTCAAGTTTTCTCCTCAATTTGAGGTCCTACATGGTATTTTGTGAGATTTAAAACCATATTTTTCTATAATTTTAATGATTCATGAGCCCACATTAATTCTCTATCATACTTGGTATTTAATATTGCTAATATATAAATTTTTTAAGTTAATATTTATAATTTACATTAATTATATAATTGCATAATTTTCTAAAATTATATGATTGCATAAATTACCTTAATTAGATCGACAATAAGTAATGTTTTCAAAATTACCTTAAATTATTGCTCACGTTAATAATATCTCAAATTCCTCGTTAACTACTAATCGTAAATCATAATATAAGAATTATGTCTTACATAATTAATATTATTTTTCACTATTTTTATGTAAGATATGGGAGACATATTACTTTGAAATGAAGTATTATTTATTATTTTTGAATCTAATACTTCAAAAATGTTGTGAACTTTTATGTGGACTATTTACATTAAAATATTTTAAGTAACATATTATATTTTACAATATAAATCATACACTTAAAAATATTGTTAGATTATAGGACTCATTAAGCCAATCGAACACCCTTTTACTTCTAATTCCCAAATTTAAGCACGGATACAAAAATAATTTTTTTGATAAACTATGCAAAAAGATGTTATATTTGTACCATTAATTGAAGAGCTATTATAAAAGTAATAGATAATAAATATATTATTACCTAATGATTCCCTGTTAATTTTCGACCAATTACCTCCTAGTATAATTTTTATATTCCCAAACTTTCTGTATAATATAAGCAAAAATTTCAAAATCACTCTAAATATACGTATCCAGTAATCACTATATATACTTCTAGACACTTTCTATTTATTAATATTCAAATAAGTTCTTCACCGACCCAAAAGCAAATCGTTGTTTATTTTTCGACACGAAGCATGACACGACGATTTGATTGATTCATATTACACAAACTACGTCCTCCACAAAACATCCCAAATTAGATTTTGTTGTTTATCGATCGTGCCCTAGTTTCACACAGAATAGAATTAGAATAAATATATAAAATAAAACGAATAATGCTAATGTAGACTAAATACCAGTAAATAATGATGCTTATGAAAAATACTCACAAACAATAGCAGGGTATTATTTCTCTCTCTCTCTATATATATATATATATGATAGATCGAGATTGTTGCTAGGATTTAGGGGTCATTTTGTGTTAAAAACTGGATGAAATCTACACTAAAAGGTGGTTATTGCAGGGAATTGAGATAAGATAGATCTGGACGGAAATGCAAAGGAAATGATGGAAATTGCATACAAAGAAGAAAGCAGAGCACATTGGACATTCAAGCTGGGCAGCTTCACGAGCTGAAACAGAATACTGCGCAGGAAAAAGTGGTCCCAGACAGATTTTGGTGAGGTGACTCCACCAGCTGCGTTCAGGGGCACTATTGTCCAATCAAGTAGACGTGAAGAGAGGGAACCCTAGCTGCTAACCTCCATATAAAAGCCAAGAAGAAGAGAGAGAAGAGATCCACTTACACACTTTCATTCACACTCCATCTTTTCTCACCTGCACACCGTCCTTGGGAGGATCAGTTTTCGAGAAGTCCAACTCCTCTGCCAGCATGGGCTAGGGCAGAGGGAGATAACGGTTTGTTGTTGCCATTTGGAGTTTGTAGCTGTCACATTGCTAAGACCTTGAACTTCTCTTTTACTTGGCTTATTTCTTGAACTTGTGTTCTTTTTGTGGTGCTAGTGTTTAAAAATCCTCCAAACTTGATCTGTTTCTTTGTAATGCAGTGAATGTTTAGTTGTTAAATTTGATTAGTAAGTTCTGCCTTTAACTTTTGTTGAATGTTTAGCCCTTGTTTTCTAAGGTTCTAGTATAGTCAAGAATCATTTCTTACTAAATCATTTTGCACTTGTTTCTTGCTTTTTTATTTTCAGCTTTCCTTGATGTTTTCTTGTTGTTGAACTCATTTGGAGAGGAATGTTTTGAGTCTTGAATGAAACAGTTCAGTTTGCAACTTGTGATGCAGTCTCTTTGTTTTGGTTGAAGAGTTTTTGTGGAAATTTGTTAAAGCACAAAAAAATCTGTTTCTGCACCTCTATTGCTGTTCTGCTGCCCAGGCTGTTGTTCCATGCATATTTCCTAGTTTGAACCCACAGTTTCTGCTTGTTAATAGCCCCTTTGTTTTCTTTCCAAAAATAGTAGTTTGACTATTGTTGATTTCTTTGCTTTAACTAGTTGTTAGAATCTACCTAGGAGTCTAGTTGGTTAAAAATCTGAATTATTTAGTTAATTTTAGTTTTAGTGTTTCAATTCCAGCTTTTAATTTCTAATCAACTTGAGTTTTTAATTCATTTCTTTTACAAATTAAGTAACAGTTCCGAATTTGACCTTCGTTCTGGATTTGAACATGTTTTTCATATCTATATATGTTATTTCAATTCTGTTTGCCGCGTTTCGCTTCTCGTTAGAATAGTTAAGTTTCTTAACCATTTAGCTGTCCAACTTGTTTCTGACCTTTGATTTGCCCAGTTTACTTTATGTTGCCCAGTTTAATTTGCTTGTAGTTGAGTTTGTTTAGTTTGTTTACTTTTACAAGTTAGAATAGTTCCCATGTTATTTTCTCAATTTAGTTTCGGTATTTTCCTTCTCTCCTTGACCTTAAGGCGTGGCGGCATCGTCGACCCATCTTAGGTATAGAAATGCATAACGAAATTCCCGTTCCTTGTGGGTTCGACACCCTTTACTTACCCTATACTAGCCAATAGTATAGTGGAAGTGAGAACTTATAAATGACTTGATAAGCTAAGTTTGCTTGTTTATAATTTCCAACGACACTTTTAGCACGCGAAAATATCGTCTATCAAAGAATAAATTGATGAATACACACACATTTAATTAGTTTTATAATACAAAAATGATCTATATTATGTTGGGCCTGAAATGTTGGGCCAGATAAAAGAGTAGGAATAATCAAAGTGTGTCGCAACTAGTATATTATATTCCAGTATTATCATTACCACAATTTAACTGTAAAATCAATGCTTTCATTTCGTAAAGTCCATTAATAAAATAGCGTTATCTCTAACAACTAAACCAAACACTCACCAGATTCTTCACGACTCTGTCGTCCACTAACATATTCCTATAAACGGCCATCTATTACTCGTGATAACGAAAACAACCATCTTTATCCCAATGGTGGTGTAACATCCAGATACGTACAATAGCAATATTCCCAAAAATAAAAGAAAATACGACAAGTGGTGCTGCTGCTGTTACGTGTCCCCTAAGCTTCTTTTCCACACCACCCATCCATATTATTTACAACTTGACAAATAATAATAATAATAATAACAAAAGATCAGCGTCCTATTCAACATCACCCACCCTATCTCTCTTCACAAGCTTAATTTCACAGTTTTTTAAGTTATTCTATTTGGAACAACCTTAGCTAATTCCACGTACAGCTACTCCTTGGGTCTCATTTCACTAAGTCTACATTTACTCTACAAGCCCAAAAGAAACAGGTAAAATGAACTAGCCAGCAACAAGTTGGGCTATATATTGATACTACATCATAACCGTATGCATATCTGTGGTATATATTTACAAAAATAACAAACTCAAAATCTATACATTTCACCTACCTAGTGGACTTCATTTTTACAATACTCGATCAAACCTTTCGATATATGGTATAGCATTGTATAGGGTATATGATACCTAGCTAGAAGGGGGCGCGGTGGGGTACACCTTTTCTACGGCTGGAGTTGGTATGATTGTACAAGGGCGGCGTCGCCGGAGAGAGGCTGTTTCCACCACCATCATCATCCCCTGAGCCTGAGCTACTCGACTCCGACATATAATTACCCTTGTGCATCTTCCTAGGCGTGGAGGCTTCATAATCCGACTCCATATCATCATACATCAATTCCCTCCCATGTTTCTTTTGAAGGGAAAAAGTCAGCTCCCTACCCCCTCTCTTCATTCCATTCATCTGCAATCACCAAAACCCATATAAAACAGAGGATATGGAGAATGAAAATTTAATAAATAAATAAAAAATGAATAAAGACCTTGCAGCCGAGAGAGCAGAATCGGAAAGAGTCGGGAAGGCCGCGGTGACAGATCTCGCAAGTGAAGGTGATGCCTTTGCCGGGTCTGGGCTGCGGCCGTTCGTTCAAGAAGACAATCTTGGCGCTGTTTATGACATATGTCTGAATGCAAGAGATGTCGATGTACCTCTGGATTTCGGACACCCTAACGACATTGTGATAGGAAGATCGGCGGATTTGGACAAGGCGGTGGTCCTTGTGGCGGAGGGAGCAGTAAGAGCACAAGGCTTTGCCCATGCAGTCCAAGCAGAATAGGTTGCATTCGCTCTTGTTTGAATCCGCGTGAATCGAGCAATTCATGAAGTATTCGCCTCGCAGCATTGGTTTCAGCCACGCCGGCCCCAATTCCTCGCTCCGCAATCCCACTACCGAACTCACCTGCATTTTCCCACTATATATCATACATCTCCAATCAAAGTGGAATAAATTAATTTTCCCTTTTTCATGAAATTAACTACACAACTCAGATGGTATGTGTGAATTGAGGAAACATACCATGATTGATCTTCACTGGTTTTGGGGTAGACAAGGAAGGAGCAATAATCGGGGCTAGAGATCAAAATCAAGAAACAATGGAATAGCTGGAAAAATGGGAAAGTAAGGGCTACAGCCCAAGCTGCGACGACTGTGTGTGTTGTGTGTAGGTGTGTTTATATGCAATGTAAGAGATGAGATGAAGGGGGAAGACGGCTAGTCTTAGACGGTGGGAGATGGGGGGCGGAAACACTAGAAGGAAAACGACTGCTACACCAATTTTAATTCATTAATTTACGAGGAGGCGGTCGCTAATTATTTATGATAAAGGATATTCCATAATTTAATATTTGGATATATGGAAAAATATATGTAGGGAAGCAAACATGCCAAAGGGGATTCTAATTTTACATGGCCAAGACGCACACACATAAATATATGCCAAAATTCGCACACCAAGTCCTCAATTCTGCTCTATATAATATTATTATTGAAACAAAAGAAAACAAAAAAATTAAATTGTTGTCTGCGTCAGCCCTCACGCCCGCGGATCTGAGCCGTCGGTTTGGAATGAGTTTGATGATCTGGATTCTTCAACCTTTCTACGTGGTGGAATTCTTACACCATGCACCCCTTCCCTTGACTATCAATATATTATTTATTTATTTAATACATGATGGATATTAAATACAGTAAGAAGTTGCGTGCGCCAATTAGTTTAGAGAAGTTATTGTCTACGTGCAGAGCTGATGAGCGATACCATAGGCCCATGCAGAAATAATTACACCACCACTCATTATTTATGCAAAATTCCCTTGCTTCAAAAACAACGAACAAAAACTTGAATATTTATGCATATATATATATAGGCGATGCTTAAATGAGTTTCCTCTCTTAGTGCATAACTAAGACCAATTATTAATCATTACATTTCGAAATTAAAAGTTGTGATCTACTTAACACGGGTCTCATTGTAGTTATATAGGAATATTATTATAAGGGCAAGTTAATCAAATATCATTCCGTGTTACGAGGAAATTAAATATGGTAAATATGTCCATTATATCATCATTGCGGATATTTCGGATGATGTTATCAAATATTTCAAATGCCATGGCCTATTTTTACATTCATCGTATAACAATAATTATATCATTATATAACATAATTTACGTCATCATAACGTTCGTAAAACCTCATTATCATAGAAAAGCGCTGTAATTTCACTATAACTGTAAAGATTTGATGAATAAATATCCTTCCATAAATCACGGTAATACCATAACCGCAAAGCTCATATTAAATAATCCACTTACCATAAAAACGGAAATCATTACTCCACTAAATCTATCAACAATAACTCTTCCGAAAATATCTCAAAATCTTAAGTGATTGGGTATGATGATTATAGTTACAATGTATAATGATATTATTGGTCTGTTATGATGACCTGTCGTAAGTTATGTAATGTGTAAATGATTGTTGTACAAACAAATGCATATCTAAATCACCAGCCCTATCATTACCTTCATCATATTACAATAATTATATCATTATATAACATAATGCACGTTATTACAATGATTCCAAAAATTAAAAAAAATATATCACAAAAGATATGTACTTTAATTATCGGTTGTTACCATAACCCTTGTATTAATTATAAATCACGTGTCTATAGTGATTATATCGTCACTGAAAATATTACTATAGTCTAAACTACCCTTTTGCCGATATTTTAATAATAATAAAACTCTATATGTCAAAATATTAACTATTAAATCTATTAATTCGACAATTATTATTCAATCTTTGTTCTATAATAAAATTGAGTTCTGATTTGATGAATATGAACTAGCGAGAATCCCGCGAATCAAAGTCACGATGCTCTGGCTAGTTCACACAAAGTGATATCTATTCAAGTAAATTTAACTTTTTGCATATAACCGCCATTCTTCTACAACTATGGGATATGATATCAAGTTTTTTGGTAACCTGTTTTATTCTTTTTTATAAAGCCACCAGCAATATCTTATTAATCAACAAGATTATAACTAAAAATCATCATTCACTTTCGATTATCCACGTTTGTATGCTAGCAATCATATTGTCCTTTTGTGTCGAAAACGGACTTCTTTTCATCTTTGTCAATTTTTTTCAATCTCAACCATTGATTAGTTGTTATCAATTAATGGATCAAAAAAATACTAAGGGTGCTGAAGATTAAATTATTAATTACAACTAAATAATGTTACTGTTTAGTTATAATTAATAATCTAATATTGAGCTTATCTCTACTATCACACACCCTAAGAATGTATAATAAGCGGTGACTTATAATAATCAACCCCTGTACATATGTGCAACCCCTATATATATGTGCACATACGTGTATGCGCGTGTATTAGACAATGTAGTTAGTGGAGATTATAAGCGGTTTCGCTTCCCATCAACTACATTAAGTAATTGAGCACTTGTCCATATTGATTAGAATTAGACGGTAGTAACAATCTGATATTCAGGAATAAATATTTGTATCATTGATCAGTAGGTCTAACACATACTTATAACTAAGTATATAGTTTTTCACTAATTAGCAGCTACGGGTTTATGAAAATTCAAGACTAAGAATTTATTTATATTTTTTTAGAATAAGAATGTATTGGTATTTGTATTTGTGCAATAATAGTTTAGTTATGGCCTATGATGGTGGGTGCCCAAGGAATGAAAATAGCTCAAATCACAATTGATGGCCCAAACTTATCCTCATATTTGGGTATCAAAACCCAAATAATCGACTTCATTGTGTGGTTAGGTTAATTGGGCTGTCGGGATTCGGAATTTATTTGGAAGCACTCGGCCGACTAAATTATTTATCTCGATTTCATATTTGTCACTTTAAGTTGCCTACTTTGATGAGTGAATAGTGACGGGTGTCATTATGTCGCTAAACGACAGAGACAAAATTTAGCAGGTGGCCGACTTCAATTCCCACGTCGAAATACTAGTTAAACATAAATTAACTATAAAAACACTTCTCCGCATAATTAAGATTACTATAATTTATATCAACATTATCTCTCACACACACACACATATATATATATAAAACCTTCTCCTCTCTCCTCATTTTCTCTAGAGCCCACTTTCTCCGATCCATCTGCATGGCCACACTGTTATAGGACTCTCCACACCAACCTCGATAGTGTTCGTCGCGGGTCTCCTTACCGCCCTCATCTGCTTGCATGGAGGCAGAGGAGGAAGACCGCGGCTAACACTACGAGGCCGGTCTGAAGAGTCTGGACCGGGGTTAGTTGACCAGGCCAAATATCAGCCCCTGTTTACTGCCCAATTTGCGCATGTTTTAGGTGCCAGGAGCAACACCAACGTAGAGGGCTGGCGAAGTTATTGGACCCTCAATCTGGGCTGATTGGCGGAAAAAAAAGGAAGCAGAGAATGAAGGAGCAAAGGCAAGGACGCTGCATTCAGTAGCCCAACTGGGCAGTGCAACTACCCAGAGAGACATAGCCGAAATCTGAGAGGACTGAAGCCTCAACATAACTAAGGTGGGGTGCGACGCACCAGAATCAAGCCCCCACCTAGCAACTTCTATAAAAGCCGAAGAAGAGTGAAGTTGGCGTCTGATTTTGGTTGAAGACTTGACAACTCTCGATCAACTTCCACTTTATCCGCTTTCTTTACTTGTTGCTTAGTTCGGTAGTTTAGTGATCCTTAGCTTAGCTTTATTTTGATGTAATTTACTGCTTTCCTTTACTTGTTTGTACCGAACCCATTTCATTTTAAGTTAATCGAAGTTCATTTCCGTTCCAAGCTTGTGTTCCGTTTACATTTCGTGCCTAGTCTTAAATACTTCCAAGTCCGCAGTGTAAGGTGACATTGCAACGAGTTCTTGGAGGTCTTCGCCTTTATTTTTTTGTTTCGTTTCAAGCCCCTGTTTCACGGCCATCTTCGCGGGAGTACGGTGACAGTGCTTTCCGCGGCCTTGGATCGTTTTATTCGCGCAAGTGTTTAGTGCGGTTTGGCTAGTTTCGGTCGCGCGGTGACAGTGTGCGCCCGAGGCTTGGTTGCCGAGTTTCAGTTTATTTTGCTCTGTTTTAGGTAGCAAAGTGCGCGAGTGTGCGGTGACAGCGCATTCGAGTGCCGAGCTCTTAGTCGTTGTAGTTTAGTTCCGCCTTTCGGTCGAGATTCAGGCGTGTGGTGACAGCGCGTCCTTGGTCTTGATTTGGCTCAGTTTGGTTTAGTTTTCGTGTCTTTATTTTCGTGTTTTGTGCTCTGTTTTCTTTAAACCTGCACGTTCGTGTTGGGCAGTTTGTAGGTAGTGTCTGTAATTTCTGTTCGAGTGCGACGAGCACGAGTCCGCCGGCCTGACATCCGGTGACCTTCGCTGTCTTCTACCTCTCTCAGTGGGAAAGGAGCACGAAGGGGGACGAAGCACTTGTTGGTAGTTAGAGTCAGCTTTTGTGAGTGCTGCAAGAAGGGCAGTCAGTAGGTACAATCTAGGAGTCAGTACCTGTATTAGGACCACTTTTTCCTTTTGGTTCTGTTTTCATTCCTTTTCCAGCGCCCACCTTCTATGTTGTCTGCTTTTTAACTAATCATTTTCAGCTTTTAGTACCCTAGTTTAGCAGAGTCTTGTTTAAGTATTTTCGTTTGTTTGCTTGTGTTTATTTCCTGTTTGGTTGTTCGTTCTTATTTCCTCCTAGCCGCCATTATCATCTCATCCAGTTCAGTGTTTAACCATCCATCCTCAGTTTAATCATGTTTATTTCCGTAATCTCAACTCCAAACACGCACCCCCTCTTTAGGCATGGCTGCACAGCTAAAACCCCCGAAAAACCCCCTTCAACCAGGGCGAACACCATCTCTCTCTGTGGGATCGACCTCC
>JAYDZE010232746.1:0-20192 GCA_034509125.1 Monilaria moniliformis
CCGGTGTGCGGCCGCCGCAGCCTGGCGATCAGCCGCTCCAGCGGCTAAAAGCCCGGCTGTGGCGCGGCGCCCTGCCCCCCAACCCCGCCCTGCCGCGGCCGCCGCAATTTTTGCTCCATTTGCGGTGGCGTTGTTGTTGCCCTTAGACTTCGAGTTCTTTTTTTTTCTTTTCCTAAAATGCAAATTGGTTTACTGAGTGTAATTTACAGTGTGTAATTATTTAATTCTTCCTAACAAGTTTCGTACACCTACCACAGTTCGTAGATATAATAGTATATGATAAAATAGTTAAATTCTCATAGTATTTAAAATAAAAATTAAGATATATTTTAAGATAAAAATTTAATAGTATTATTTGGTGAATAAGATAGAAATAAAAATAAATAAAGTGATTTATTGTCTAAAATATATTATAAATAAGATGTAAAATGACTTTTTTACTCTTTTAAAAATATAAATATATATTTAATTTTAATAATGAATAATTATTTAATTCTTAATTTGTTAAATTATATTATTAATTTATTAATTAATAACAAAATTAACTAAATAAATTAGTTAATTGAAAAAATATCTAATGAATTAATTAAGATTTAATGTAATTAATTTAAGCTAAACTGAGGATTAGTAAACTTTCAAATTTTTTATAGGCTTCCAGCTTTCACTAATGTGTTGTGTTTCCTTTTCATTAAATTAAGGATTAGTAAACTTTCGAATTAATATACAAACAAAAGAGACACCATTGTGTATAAATTAATTATTAAGCAAAATTTAAGATTAGTTAAATTTATTAAGCAGTTTAGTTAATGATAGATTAATCAATTAAAGTTTCTCCTTCGCATTCTCCTTCACCACCGTCACCGCCTTTACCCACCGCCGCCGCCACCTGTACGCACTATTGCCAGTACCCACTGCCACTTTCCCCTTCGCCACAGCCTCTCCACCGTCTTCTATTTGCCGCAAACCCTCCACCGCCTTCCCTTCACAGCCCTTCCACTGTCTTCCCCTTCACCGTAGCCACTGCATCCGTCTCGCCCCATTCACCACCACCACCGAATCGACACCCACACACGCACAATCCGCAATTCGAACACACACATATACACACATCGACAACAAACACACCTCCCCCACCTGGACGCGCGACTAGGGTTTGGAAATCGCTCTGCCGCCTTGTAACACCCAAACATCCAAAGAGATTCTTTTCGGGCTATTTCATACACTTTATCACAATAGAAACTTTGAAGCCTCAATCAAAAATAACACACAAAACAACCCCATTAACCATGTTGAGTGATAGACACGGGTACACGGACACATATAAATAGCCCGATGAGGGCACTTATGACATATCATCTTATAGTGTCCGCATTGGACAATGCACATCTCCCATATGGCCTATCGTAAGGCAGTGCAGCTCCCATATGGCCTATCGTAAGGCATTATCATGTATTTCCCTTATTGGGCACATATCATATATCATGACGTCATACTCAAGTCCTATGGCATGCCAACTATACCCTGTGACTCACTCAAGCAATTGGGGCCTATCATACGTATAACACAATCTACATTGCAAATGGTAAATCACCAAGTAAAGCAACACATATCTACTTATATAACTGTCTAGGTTTCGATGATAAGATGTGACGTCTTTTACTCGTTCTTAATATTTCGGGTACACGCCTGGACGCGCGACCTTCACACAGAAGAGAGAGATGGGAGGAAGAGAGAGAGGGAGACGGAGGGAGGACGCGGGAGGCAGAGGGATGTTAAGGAAGGTAGATGGATGCGGAGAGAGAAATAGAGAGGTCGTGGGAGGCGGGAAGAGAGAGGGATGCACATGGAGGCGGAAGGAGTAGGGAGATGAGTGAGGTGGGAATAAAAATGGAGGTGGAGGGAGGCAGGCCGCTCGGGGGAGAAAGAGATGAGAGAGAGAGAGAGATAAAATGGGGTATTTGGGTTTACTATTTAACATGGTACTTGTATCCCACTAATTTGGTGGGATTAAAAAAACTACTGAAACAAAGTAAAACAATAAAAATTGTGCAAACCGAGATGGACCCGGTCAATTTATGATGGGCTTTACTTTTTGTTATCTCAGATACCAAACACACAACATACGCTGTTATACTATAATTTTTTATCCTTATCTACACATATCATAGCTATCAAATGGGCACTAAAGTGAATGGTAGACCTAATTTGTAATTAATTATGGTTTGGAGAATGATTAGAAGTTAGAAGGGCGGAGCATTTATGATTGCCTTAAATTGGGATGATATTTTGGACAATTAGATTCCACACTAGATTTCTAAACTTTCCTTAGGTGATCTTATTACTATTGTTAATCATGTCCCATTTAATGGATGATATTTGTCCAATTCGAAATAGAAACATCACACTTTGAAATAATAAATTTCAATATTCATATATGAATTTGTTTGGAATATGAAAACTTATTTCAAAATTAGTTTGAAGATTGTCATTTTTTAATTACAATTCACACACCCATTCAAAACATCCATAAATTCAACCTCAAATTTCCAATCAGAACCCTGTTATTCACCTATCACATCAGCATCCACAACTTTCAACCACAACACTAATAATTCAGCCACAAAATTTCATCTACGACTCTATTTTTTTAATTCATCATTTTTTTATTAATCTTCAATTTCATATATTTAATTAAATTAAAATATTTATAAAACTAAAATAAATAATTATAATTTGAAAATTACATAATTAAAATTTCAAAAATTGCATAATTGAAATACCAAAAATTGCATAATTGAAATATCAAAAATTATATAATTTAATTACCGATAATTACATAATAAAATTAAAAAACTACATATTGAAATTAGTGGGAGCGTACCCAAATTTTTTCAATAAGATCTTGTTGGAGTTGGCCGTAAATTCAATTTTCGCGAAGAGAAGCCCGTCAACTTTGAAATTCTCAAAATTGAGGCAGTGCACCTTGTGATGGGTTGTCGCAGGCTGTTGTCGAGCTAGATACGACTACATCATCGGCCCAGTTAGTAGCGTTTTCTCCTTCATCCCCAATTATCATGTTATGCGGGGTAATACATGCATACATGATGTCGTCGGTGCATGATTCGTACCATATATGCATCGGACCTTTCATGATCGCCGAACGTTCTTGGAGTATACTGGAAGCGCACTCAACGTCCTTTCGTGTTGCATCCTGCCTTTGAGCAAACAATGCTCTCTTTGGGTCGATCAGACACGTAGTCGTTTTCACGAACACCGTCCAATTTGGATAGATGTTATCGGCTAAGTAGTAGCTCATATTGTAGAATCGGCGATTGGTCGTGAATTCAATAGTAGGTGCCTTGCCAGCACATAAATCGTTCAAGATAGGTGATTGCTTCAGGATGTTATGGCATTGCTCGACCTGGCCACGCTAAAGAATACATGTCAAATCCATAAACTTCAGTCAGCAACTGCTTCGAGGATGATAATCGGATGCATGCCCTTGTATCCACTGGTGAAGGCGCATTTCCATGCCACATGATAATTTTTCTATTGTCAGTACATACAATCGATACTCCCTAACATTTCAAAAAAACCGTGATGCCTCTCGTGCATATTCATCAATGCTTGGACGTCATGCACCGTCGACCTTCTCAAATATGTATCGCCGAAGGCTTTGATAACCCTGCGACAAAATTGATTTAGGCACTCATGTCCCGTTGTATCGGCAACGTGGATGTACTCGTCGAATTGATTTGTAGCGCCATTGTCCGCGAGCTGCCGCATCATCACCGTGTATTTCTGCAACGTCGAGAGTCTCTCATCTTGGATGCGCATGAACAAGGATCCACGCATACGGAACCGGCGTTGAAACACGGTTGCACCCATCTTGGCTCGTTGGAGAAATAATTCTTGACCGTTGAGCGACATTTTCACGCTCGTAGTGCACATACATCCTTGTTGCATGAGGCCTCGACAGCACGTACGTCCTTCCGAAGTATTCTTGCACCACCTCTGTAACCTCCCCAACAACTCAAATATGGCTTCCTCATCGTCGGATGAATTGGAATTGGAATTGATTCAGTGGGGATCCATAAATAATTTGGAATGATGTTAGATATGTGAGGGATATGGATATTTATAGAAGGGGAGAAGGAATAGAAAATATAAATAAATAAAAATTGAGAACAATTGTTGCATTCAACAAAATCTTTTTTAAATAAAATTTAAAAACAAGTTAATGCTCTATCCACCCCAACGGTCCCAACTGTCTTCTGTACAAGAAAAAAACAAAAATAATTTTTTTATTAAATTTCGAATTAAAAAATATTTGGAAGAAAATGCGTGCAGAAGTCGTGTACAGGAGACATGCCCTTCTCGTCGGAAGAGAGAGTGTGAGGGACAGCACGTGCATGCCAACATTCCCCGCGCCGAATGCTACAAGGCCCGCAGCCGCGGCACCCCTCCCCACCCCTGCAACCCCACCCTATTTGAACAACCCCGCCGCATGTCGCGTTTGCAGTTGCGTTGCGAGTGCTCTCATGTATACTAGGTGACTCGAACCTTAAAACCTAATAATTATAGGGGAATCATCTTCTCAATTGAATTGCACTTTTTTGAAGTTCCTCATTTTTCAAAACGTGTTAACTTTAGTATCTCAAAAATGAAATGTTAACATTATGATGCCATAGTAAAAGCTTTATAAATTATTAGCCTTGGATTCAGATTTAAGAATTTTATTAATTCAGAGAGATATTGATAAATTAATAGTTTATTAATTTATATAGTTTTCTTAATTTAAAAAAAAAAACTTATGATTTTAGATCAAGTTATGATGTGCGAAAACAAATAATAGACAATATTTTTAATGTATTTAATTTAAATAGCTTCATGCATGTCTAATTAAATAAATCATATATCTATCAATTCATTATAACTAATTTTCATGCATCTACCAATTCATTGTATCTAATTAACTATTTTTATGCATCTAAACATTCAAAGTAACTAATTAAATATATTCATGTATGATACATAATGAAATTACTACATAAATCTCAATATGGGAAAAAGTTTAGGATTATAAATCCCAACTATGAATTAATATTTTTACAAATTATGGCAGTCGCCATAATTGCATTTAAAAATTATTTAATTAATAATATTGACAGACTAAATTGGATACCAAAGAAATTTGTTAATTTAATTTTTTTTATTAATATTGACATGATTTCAGATCCAAATTTCAATTACAACACGTCCCACATGATTATTGCGAGCCCCTATTTGCGATCCCCACATAGGGGAACTTTTTGTAGAAGAATAACGATAAATTTATAAAAATTGAATATATATAATGTTCCTAAATTTTGAATTGAATCGGATCGATTTTATTTAAATTGATTTTATTATTAGTAATATTATTTCCTTATTAAATTACCCCCTATTATATTTTTGGTAAATATCGTTAGAAAAATGGTAAATGATTTTTTCCATTTACACAATCTATAATTATGGCAATACAAATCTTTATAAATTTTTTTATATATATCAACAAAATACCATTTTATTGCCAAAATTAATTGTGATGTATAACAAAGTCGTGATGTATTAACAATTTTTTATATGTATTAACAAAATACCTTTTCATTGTTAAAAGTTAATTGCGATGTATTAACATATCGTGATATATAGTTAATTATCAAGCATTTTAAAATATTTATTGTCTTTACGGACACCAGATAATCAATGTATAGAATCATTACAATTAGCAATCTATGAAGAATCTTAATGTTACTTGAACTCAATTGAAAACAAGAATCATACTCTAAATTTTATAAAATTGAACCGATCACAGAGTCATCTCTTTATGTTTACTCCATTTCCCAAGTTCTGCAGATGAACATATGAAACTGCCTGTGTGTGTGCAGATGAACGTCGGTGGTGGGACGTACAGAAGATGGAAGAAGAAGATTTATGTGTGTATCATGTATGTATTGAGAGAGAGAAAGGAGAGAGAAGGGGGGTTTTGAGATTTGGTGATATTAATTTGGAAAAGTCAATTTATTCTTAAATTATTGTAAAAGGGGTGATATTAATTTGGAAAAGTCAATTTATTCTTAAATTATTATAAAAGGGTACCTATGTAATATGCTAATTTATTTTTAAATTAATTAATATTTGTGAACCGATTTTATATATAAAATTTCCAAAATATTCAACTATATATGTACATATTATATAAATTTATCACGAAAGTGAAATTTTTGGTATTAGACTATTAAAATAATGGGGAGTAAAAGATAAGTATTAACCTCATTGCACATGGCTGAATGAAATTAATAACATGTTTTTCATATAATAAACGGTCACTTATCATATAATCAATTAATTAATTAACTGTCACAAAAGTACAAAAACCACACACTAAGGTCCACAATTTGTGTGTGAGATCTTTGTCTAAGGATGGACTAAACCCTTTGATTTTGTGGACCAATATGCTTTCACAATTTTTTATTTTTTATTTTTTTTCGCGTCACAATTTTTTTTGAAAAAAAGATAAGAAAATTTGTTCATGACTATGAAAACGTGACCATGTAATCTCTTAAAATAGGAATTTTGGATGAATTAGCCAACTAGGGGAGAAATTTGGAGCATTAAAACGTATGGAATTGCGATTTATATATAGTAAATATTTCTTTTAAAAAAACGATATATAGTAAATATTAGTGTGTGTTAATTTGTAGTATTAAGGGAGGGTATTTTTAAGACGATGAAGCGTAACTTAGTTGGTAAGACGCTTCTCCTTTAACCAATAGGTCAGGGGTTGCTATCGAATCAAGTCAGACAAAGTATTCGTGAGAAACATTTAATTAACCATGATATTAGTATTATTTGGAGAACAAAATCAGGTTTAGCACCTCAAAAATCTTATTTTATATAATTATTAACTTAATAATTAATATTTAAAGCATTGTTTATGATGATTACTACGTATGATAATATCACTAATAATTTGATTTTGTTGGCGCTCATTTAAGAGCCTGAACTGATACACAGTATTTGGGGTCTGCATGCATGCCTGCTATCAATTAATGTGTGTCTGCTAATTTGTGCTCAGATACATATGCATCCACATATAGACATATATATAAACAATTTCATCTTTTATTTAGGATCTAAGTATTTTTATAGTTAATTTATGTGCTTATTTATTTATAAATACAACAAGGCTCGTTTGCAGTTCAACTTAAGTATAGCTTTACAATGCGATATGCTCATTATCCATAATTACTTGAAGACAGAAATATAATTAAAAATATGTATATTAACATAGCCTAATCGTACAAGTAAAGTGAGTAAATTTATAATAAAAAATTTATTATATGTACTTCCCCGGTTATTAAAAAAATCTTTTCACTCCTAAATTTTTTTACCCCACCACTCAAATTATTTGCAAAATTAATCTCAAATTTTATATAAATTGGTCACCACCCCACCCCCTTAAATGTATTTGCATATTCTCCATCAAATGCTTCAACTTTGATTAAGTCATCTAACTAACCTTGTCTGCTTCTGCACCTAATTAATGATTGATTCATAATTACGAAATTCGTTTCCAACCAAACACGGTAATTTTGTATCTAATAGGCAAACTCCATATTTTTCTATACTAATCACTTCCTTGACAATAGTTAATATACTTGATTAAGACAAGCATCATCGTCTCTTCACGTAGATCGAGATCTAACTCAGTCTTCGTTTTTTTTTTTTTTTTTTTTTTGAGTAAAAATCGTCCAACATGACAATTGTGGAAGATGCAATTAATTTGGGATCGACCAGAGGGGCCTCTAATCAAATTAAGGCTAATTAATAAAATCATCTTAATTAGGTTGGTCATGACATTATAAATGATATTCATATTCTTCAAGATTTTGATTAGTTTTCCATTAAACTTGGCATCTGGCTTTTCTGGACCGAATTGTCATATGAGATACGAGATAACGAGAAATTTTCTATTTTATTTTTGTACCACGAACATCTAATGAAACAAGAAAATATACATAACTGTAAATACTAGATGAACCAAGGATTTATTACAGAGCTAGCTAGAATCCAACCGCTGTTAAACTATGGTCAGATTCAGAGAGAGAGAGATAGAGAGAGAGAGAGAGAGAGAGAGAGAGAGAGAGAGAGAGAGAGAGAGAGAGAGATTGAAAATATATAGTAAAGATGGGTACAAGATCATAGATATGTTTGCTTTAAAACATAAATTAACCTTCCCTGTACATATGGGTACGCAGCGGCCAGCAAAATCCTCTACCTGTTACAAAAAAAGAGAGAGACAAAAACAAAACAAAACAAACACAGAATTTCATGTTCAACACCTGAAAATCATTTTCAATATCTTCAGAATATATTCATATATAATACACTGATAATTAGGGTTTAATATGAAAGAATATTGGGTGCTTTGATCTTGGAGGTGAAACTAAAATACTAGATAAGCCCAAGAAAACCCTTAAATGAAAAAACTTATTCAAAGATCACTGAAATAGAACTAACATATGAGTATTAGAATAAAAAGAAATCAAGAACATAATGAACTGAGAAGACCTTATTGATTTAGTAATATGATGATAATGGTGATGAGTGATGTAGAGTGGTTTGGGAGGAATGAAGCCTGGTCCGATGCCTTCACATCACACACACACACTATATATATATATATGTAGTGTAACCAGCGTTGCGACTGCGTCGAGCCAGCCAACATCCCCCACAAAAACGCTCCATACATCTCACCTCACTCTTTTCTCTCTTTGTTTTCTCATTGGAAGAATATGGAGGAGGTAGGGTGGTAATGGCGGCCGCCGGGGGAGGAGGAGGGAGGGCAAGGGCATCAAATATATATTCTGTGTCTATAGTGCAAAACCTAGGCCAGAACTAGCTGATTTATAGGAGGGGAACTGGTTTTGGTGAGGGAGGCTTCTCTTGGGGTAAAAACATCCATTGACTTTTTCAAATTTTCTTGGGCTGATATAATTTTGCCTTACAAGTCTTTTTTTTTTTAATTTTTTTCGACGAGGATAATTCACAACTATTATCCAATATGTAAATTTTGTATAAACTCACTCATATACAATACTTTTTAAACCACACAGAAGAGATAAATCGCACTAGAAAAATCTAATCCGACATGTAGTATATGTTGGGAATGGCTAGGCTTTGGCTTGCTTCTTTTTCTTCATTTCCCATTTGTTGTTTCTCCAAAGTATAACATGCATTTCGTAGATGTACGTATTGGTTAAATATAATGTGAGGTGCAAATTTTAATAATAACAAATGATTTAAAGGGTACACACACACACACACATATATATATATATATATATATAGAGGTGTAATCAAATCAGAATCATTTTTTATTGTAGAACAGAGACTGAATGAAAACCGTTGATTTCGAAGATATAAATGATGAAATAATGACACGTGGCATTATTTATCGCAATATCCCTATAAGCTACAAGATTCGATTTTTTTATAATCTCTTGAAAGTTGAAACGATATAATAAGCTTAAACATGGTCAAATATTTAGCAACTTTCGTGTCATTAATATGGTCAAACAAATTAAAAAATTCTTGAAACAAACTAATAGGACATCATTTGTTAATTCCCAATGTAATTTCTATAATTAATAGTCAATTGTGACTGTGAGATCATGTATGCACCACGAATATATTATAAACAAAAAATTAAACATCTTTTGTTTTATTAGGTTCAACTTATGAGACTTTCCTCAAAACAAAACAAAAAAGTTCAAGCTTTATATCTCATAAGTTTAATTACCCACGTGTACTTTCTGACTAAATGACAATCTGTAAACATGTCGGGAGTCATGAACTTGTGGAAATAATATTTTTTGATCTTTGAGGTTAATGAATAATAAAAGTAAATTAAATATTTTATGCGTTATTTGTTCTTTATTTATTTTTAGTTAAGTCTCTGTTCGTCTACACACATATATAAAGCATAGCAATTTTAAATACTATTTAGTTAATATAACCATTTTTTTGTTATCTATGCATTTATTCAAGTATATTGATTGGACGTATATCTCCTATTTATATTGGCACTCAAAATTTAACATTTACATACTATGATTTTGCAGATGTTAAGGGTAATCAATAATAACGATTTTTTTTTTGGTTATATTGTTTATTTTTAATTTTGTTTTAGTTCGTTTTTTGTTTGTAGTTCTTATATTTTATGAAGAACGTTGATAACAATTATTACCATACCTACTCCTTTGAGATTTACATGATATTTCGATTCAAGCTCATATTCAGTGATACATTTGTAATTTTGTTGGTACTTGATTTGAATATAAATATTATCTTACAGATCTTAATATGTCAGATTGTCAAATACAGAATTATACTTATATATATACACATTTATTGCAGCTTCAAGTTGATTGAACATAATTGCATCTTTTATTTTCAATAAGGATACGAAACAAATATAAACTACAAAGGTCATGAAAATAAAAAAAAACATAGCTCAATCCATTTAGACTATCGTGAATGTGATTTTTCAACTATTTATTTCATTTTTTTTGTCTCTATTTCAAACATGGCTGTATATATTTACAAGAATTTATGATGATTCAAATCTAAATTTAATATTTTAATGATATTTATAGTATTTCTCGCATATTTACATAAAATATACTCGTAAATAAATTAATAAATAAATAATGAGACAAAATTTTGTTACTAATTTGGTGTGACCCGCGCCAACGGAGGATCCGGGAAACAATCCATTTAACCCGAATAACGAGAACAGGCAGAGATTCACCGCCCCCACTTCATTTCCGTTTCCCATGCTCTTCTCCGCGCGTCGTTACCAGACACTTCGAATTGCAGATCTAGAAAACTAGGAGGTACTGACACGCGCTACTCAGCGCGTGTGGCGAGCGGGACAGGACTAACAATTACTGCTTGTCAGCGAAGAAAGTGGTCAAAGCGAACTGGGATTGGTGGTGAGGCTGATGAAATACACGCCTCAGAATCATCGAGGTACATCGGACGGTGGAGATGAGGCGAGGAGTAAATGCGATATTTGTACCACATGACACACCAACAAACTCACCTGCCAAGTGGGTCCCCTTCTCGTAAGGAGAATCAGACAAGACACTGATGCGTGGGCCCCGTATAATGTAATCATGTCTTAATGATAGGATTGGGTGTGTCACATTCTTTGTCATCTATTTTTGTTATTTTACTTTTTCAAATATATTGTATGTATATGTGGGAAATATATCAAATGACAATTTTTTATTATTAAAAAATATTTTCAGTTTTTAAAATCGCAAAAATTTTATTTTTTTAGTACAATTAATTTTAAAACAAATATAGTAATTTTATACATATAATACAATATTCTTATGTTATTACGAAAAATATAGCTATCAAGCAAACCAATTCGTGAATATATATAATCATATGCAATATACTGATTTTGGGGGATGGGATGCCATAACTTTTCATAGCAATCTAGAATAATATTTCCGTATTATATATTAATATTTTTAAATAATGTACGTTATATACCATGATAAATCTTTTATAACAATCATATTTTATAAAAGAAATCACCATTTCTATGATGAAAAACTTTCTATTTTATCTCCCTGAGTTTTGGGACCGTTACAAATATTCAAACTTTTTTTTTCAACCATTCTGAATCTAACTTGAACTTTGTCAAAATCTGATTTTTCAGATTATTTCATATATTTAATGAGCTAATTTTGTTACAAGGTAGAATCGTGTTTAGTTATCTATTGTTACGACAATATGTTTAAGAAGATGATTTTGACACATTAAATAAATAAATTGGCTTAAGCTACGACGAGGTTTAGAGATGATTTCAATAAAATAACAAATTTAAAGTAAGATGCAAATTTATAATTATTTGACAGGTTCTGGAGTCGGGGTGGGTAGTTGTAGCCGTAGGAGGCCCTCAAACAACGAATCGGGTAATGGGTTGAGTTCTTAAGTATTTAGTTTAATTTTATTAAAAAAATACTTAGTGAAAAATAATTAATTCTACGTCAAATTTGTATTCTTAATCTTTTGTTTATGTGATCTTCGTGTTTTTCCGAATTACTTGATGCTGGATTTTCATGTCAAGTCATGTTTTCCGAATAATACTTAGCCTAAATTGCTTGCTTATATTTGGTGATTTCTTGTTAAAGTATACATATGGCAAAGAGTTCCTACCCGCACACAATGTGAGAGAGAGAGAGAGAGAGGAGAGAGAGAGAGAGAGAGAGACTTTGGGCAAACACATGCATAGGATATATAAGTATGAATATGACGGATGCAATGAACCATTATGATTCATTGCTTTAAAAGGTCGCAAAGTGCAGAGAATTGACTCTCGTTTTCATATATGGCTACACTGTGCATATATATAAATTTGTTTGCTTGTTCCGTTTTATTTTATTTGATTCCATCTATTTATTAATTTTTCTTGCTTCTTTTCGATAGTCGAATGACTTATTTTGTTTGTTTTAATATTCCGAATTGCTCAAACTCCTAACCTACTGATTGGAAATGAAGAGAATGATCTTACTAATTGATTTGTGCCTTCGACATAATTAGTCAAATAATTATTATTGTATACAGAAATGGCAAATTACACTTTAAATCCTAAATTATTAACGTTTAAACAAAAGTATTCCGAGTTAATGATAATCACAATAAAATGCTCAAATTATCAAAATATTAAATTTGGGACATGAGATTTGAGGAAGCGGCATCTTGAATAGACCATAGAGAGGAATCCAATAATCTGTGTCTGAGGCACCATGTTTCTCTTCTGTCGCAGCATTTATAACTTGACGTTAAAATCAGTCATTCGGAGACGGTGCGTCGTTGTTATTATTTACTCATTTATTTCTTTGACGTTGTTCATCATTAATACCATTATACTCATACAATTGATCTCTTTTATATATATATATAAAGAAATGTCATGCTACATACTTTATATGAGCATCATCCGTGAACACTGTGCTCGTTTAATTTTCATTAGCATTTTTTTTTTGTATATTTAGTTTGATTCTAATACATAAAAAATTATTATTAGCATCATTAATTTTATAAAATACATAAAAATCAAAGCTCAATTTGTCCATTTTCAACAAATCGAGCTTTGATTTTTATGTAATTTTTAAAATTAATGATGTTAGTAATAATTTTTAATGGATTAGAATCAAACTAAACATATAAAATAAAACAAATAATATTAAAGAAGACTAAACGAGCACTCACAGATGGTACTCACATAAGGTATGTAGCATAACATTTCTCTCTATATAATTATATAATGAAACCCATTAGACTAAAAAAAATCACGATCTATGACTGAAATTGTATATTTAAACAGACATTTCATAATCACTCCAATGGTAAAAATTCGAAAGTCGTCATTATGATTCCAGTTGTAATAATATTTCATTTGAATCGATAAAATCGTATTTTAATAGGATTAAATAAAATAATGAGAATTTTCGAATATTGAGCTGGACAGGCTCAAGGGCATTGCCAGCCTATTAAAGATGCATACGTCGTTCTGGCAAAGCAGTAGAATCAAATCATATATCAATAATTCGGAGCCCATTTTTAAAGACTTTGACTAATGTCAAAAAATCATACTCCCCCCATCCACTAAAAATAGCCTTGTTGGTGGACGACACCGATTTTAATGTACAATTGGTAAAGTAAGAGAGATAGGAAGAAAAAGTGATTGGAGAGAGAAAATGTGATTAATAATAAAGTAGGAGATAGAAGAAGAAAAAGTGATTGGAGAGATAAAAAATTGTGAATTCTAATGGTATAAGTTGTAAATAAATTGATGTTTAGGGATATTGTATTGTGAGAAATTTTTCATAAATAGAATGAAACTATTTTTTATGGACGGACCAAAATAGAAAAAATAAGACTATTTTTTATGGACGGATGAAATATATATCAAGAAAGTGAATAAATTTGCTTATTTTATTTTTATTTTTTATATGACATAGCACAAAAACAGCACTAGCTCTAACATGCTATGTCAAGTTTCGAGGTCCAAAAGTGGACGTAGTATATTTTTAATACAAAATCCATAATTTAGTTTTTAATTATATATTTCTTATAGTTCCACAATTTATATAAAATAGATATAATTTAAGATTCAAAGTGATATTTACCCAAAATATATATATCTGTTTCAGAAAATTCAATAGATTATGTTGGTCTTCCATTAGGCAATTATATAAATTCCGTAGCAAGTGAAAATATGATATATTTGGATATAATGGTTGGTCAGTGGAAAATCATATAATAAAACGTTAAAAGCTTAAAACCACCAAGATGCAACTTTAAATCAGACAAAATGGCTAACAGGAACTTTTTTCAAGGTTGGTTTTAGTAGGAATCATAGCACAGCATGGCAGCTTCTAAAATCACAGCTTGAAATGGCGCAGTGACTATCAACTCTGGAAGACAGTTTCATGCAAATAAATAAAAGAAGCCAGAAATATCGACGAAGATAAATCACCAAATACGAACTGAGAGTAGCACACCAGCTGGAAGGCCCCGCTCCTAGACTAGCCATTCTGCACGAAAGCGTGCACAACTGCTTCCATGCATATCAGCTTATAGAAATGCATCTTTCTCGAGCAAGGCTAGCACCTCATTCTGGTTATTTAATTTAGCAACATCAATGGGCGTCTTACCATCCATGTTTTGGAGCGTTCTGTGTGCATGGAAGAGGAGAGATTAAATAATGAAAGCTTTGATAAAAGCAAAACAAAAAAAAGAGGCAAATATGGGGGCAAAGGGATTACACAGCAGCGCCATTCTTCAATAGAAGCTCCACGCACTCCTTTCTGCCATAACCGGCAGCATAATGAAGAGGAGTGTTCTTATTCTTATCCAAGGCATCCACCTTCGCATTAGCCTCCAGAAGAAGTTGGGCACACTTCACCTGAAATTGATCCAAGATACATAGTCAACTTTTAGATATGGAGCTAAAATAAACAGGAAACATCTATCTGTCATCTATCTAAATGTGTTCGGTTAAAGCTATACAACAAAGATAGGGATGGGGGAGATGAAGAAGTGATCTGCAGCAAAGCCATCCATCATTGGATGGTGGCCATAAAGAAGCTGAGGACCTCAAACATTGAGTCTTAAATCCGACATAGAAGAATAAGAAGGTTATGAAGTTCAATCTTTTAGTCTGCAATACCTCGCCATATCCACATGCAAAATGCAATGCTGTCCTTCCCTCGGAATCTTCTTCGTCCTTATCAGCACCATCAGCCAGAGCATTCTTCAGGCCCTGATTTTTTCATAAAAGCAGTTCAAGTATATAAGTCTGATGATTCTCCACATACAAAAAAAGCAAAAACATGCATGTAACAAGATAAGCAGAGAAGCCTAGCTGTTTAATAATTATAAACTTCTCAACTAATATCTGACAAAAAATTGTAGCATTTGGCAGAGACCAGATAAGGAAAAATATATGAACCCCACAATATGTTTGCTAACCACAAGTTTTTAATGCACCATACTATGACATGTACCTCCACATCGCCAACACTAGCAGTGTGATGAACAATAGATTCCTCATCATTTCCTTCCTCCTCGTCTTCAACAGCAGCATCAACGCCAGATGCACCACCTTCACCACCAACAGCAAATCCCATGGCTTCACCCAACTTCTGGAGAACATCTTTGTCATTCCAGTACCTGACCATAAACTATTTTCTCAGTGAGGAAATATCAGAGAAATTGATTCGCTACTAAAAGTATTGAAGAATGGTTTATAAATACATATGGATGAACAAGAACTACTAGTCAAGGATCAAGCATTATTATTCAACATGACTCATTGAATTATACCGACAAGGATCCTATTGAAATCTTTTTAATCGTAGCACGGCTAGGTATCCTGATTTATAGATCTTTTCCCCTGCTTCATGAACTTCTGAGGTTATTTAGAGCTGTAGGGCTTCCACTTTCTGAGTACTTGAGACCTTGACACAGCTAGAAGGAACTCACTAAGAAGATTTCTGTCATCTATGGAAACAGCAAGAAACTTTGCAATTACACCAAATGAGAACTAGGGATATTTTCTTCAAATTAAAAGCAAAGTTTGTCACACCAAGTCAAAGTTATAACTTGAGACCATGACACAGCTAGAAGGAATTCACTAAGAAGTTTTCTGTCATCTTTGGCACTTGCCAGAAACTTTTGCAAATTTCATCAAATGATCTAACTATGGTTGGTATCTTCTAGTTCAAAGTAATATTTAATTGTAACAGCAAGTCAAAGTTATAACCTTTTGTAAGTTCAAGGTTTCTCACCATCTCCAAAGTCGCAGAGAAGAATGCATCTAAATCAATTTCAATTGCATACTAAAAGAAAGTTTACACCCTTTTGTATGGTCACTGTGTAACACAATTCAAATTCAGGGTTGTTTGGGTTGTCAGCTAGAATCAATCACACCAAATTATCTTATAAAATATGAGACTCAGTAATTATATCGAGTTAAACAAAACAAACTTATGGAGAAAACAAGACCTCATCATAGCAGCAGGACCACCATTCTCAATCTCATCCAAAATAGGCTTCAATGATGGATCATCTTTGATTTTAGTCATTCGCTCTTCAAGCTGGGCTTTATTTGTTGGGTTAGTTAAACTCTCAAGCATGCCAGACATGGCTGGGTCCTGTAGAAAACATTTCACACAACTGTTAGACTAAACTGTACATGAAAATATATTTTATTAAAAAGGTGGGAACGACACACTGATAAATACCTGCATCAATGCGTTACCCAGTCTTTCAGCCATTGTCATGAATTGAGGATTTTGCATTACTTGTTGCATCGTCGAATAATATTGTTGTGGATCAAAGTTGGGAACACTCTCTTCAACTGCAGGAGCACCTTGAAAGGTTTTCTGAAGTTGTTCTGCCATTTGATTAAATGAAGGATCCTTTGCTATTTGTTCTGCTAATTCCTTAATGCTTGGGTCCTGTAGACACAAATAATAGATTTTAGAGAAAAAGAGTTGGGTTACAAAAATGTGAATGTGTACTCAGAGAAAGAATAGGACACGCCAATGAAAAAGGTCCCAGGATGGAACTAATAGCTAACAAGACTGACTTGATGTACATGCATTAACCCCCATTTAATTGGAAAAACAAGAACACCAACAATATAGGCAAAGACTATCCCAGGAGAAGAGTTTGCATTGACATACATTTAGCAGTCCTGACATAGCTGAGAAGTCAAAGGAACCTGGCATTCCAGCAACTGGAGGTGGGATTGCAGGGGTTGTGCTTCTCTGTTCAGATGATGCTTCTGAAGAAGCTGATTCAGCAGGAGCTTTGCTCGTAGCTGCATCAGACTTCTCTTCTGAGGGCAGAGAGTAAGATGCCAACAATGGTTAAACTAATTAGCAAGTGAAAACATAAAAATTCTAAGAATTTCACATGCCAAGAATCAAAGATAGTTACTCTTAACGCACCAAGAACTAGCAATTTCGGAAAATTTTGATTCTTGATAGAATCATTATAGTATTTCACATTCTATTTACGGAAATGATGAGGCAATTACCCAAAAAAAACTAGAAGGGAAATCTTTCATTCGATTCCCATGAACATATTGAAGACTATGTTTTTACTTTCTCACCCATGAATCATCCCAAAATAAAAATCTCACATACAGAACAGAAACAATGAGAATCATATCATTGAACTATACCCAAGAATCTCATCAATTGGATTCTGTGAAATCCACCAACATGAAGGATATTAACTGATAGCTGAAGAATTAAAAGTTCTCGACTAATCTCTCAAAGCAACAGAAGCAATTTATCACCCGACTAATAAAATTAGTACAGCCAAAAAAAAGCACTCCAACTCCCGAAAAACTGAAGTCTCTCGATAACAAATTACGCTTACCTTCTTTAGCGACCGTAGGGGTTTTTACAGCCTGCACGGACCGCCAAAAATATATCAATAAATAAAAATGAATAAGATCAGTACATCAGCCGCAAAGGCATCATCAACCGAATTGCAGAATCACATAAAGCAAATCCAGTAAATCAAATTATCAAATAAGAAATGCAATTAAAGGTCAAAATCAGAGTCAACATAGTAGTTAAATGAATCATCGGTTAAAAATTTGCGGAACTGAATCAAATTGAACGATGATTCGACAACAGTACCTCAGACATGGTTAGAGGCGGATGCTTCCCGAGGAGAGAGACGGAGATTTAGAGAGGTGAGAGAGAGCTGAGGTTTTTGTATATTGGGGAGAGTAGAGTAGAGGGTTTCGATTTAGCAGAAACAGTGGGCCAGCTTAATCCTCATCGCCACCAGAATTGAATGGCGCAGATTTAATTTATACCTAATTTGGATTCTTTGGACTCGTGATTGGGCTTCCAATAATGGAATTTCTTCTTAAAACCCTCACTAATTACTAATTAACGCGCTCAAAGAATTTAATTATTAAACTATGATATTTATATCACATTCATTACTAAATTTTAATTTATTTTACAATGATTATTAAATTTTTTAATTTATATTATTTAAAATTTAAATTTTTAATTTTTTTTTTATTTCATATGACAATTAAAAGGCCATATAAACTTTTTATTTTAAGTTATCTTATTAAAATATTTTCGACACTATTATCCAGTATGAAAACAAAATTAAGAAATGAAGATAATAATAAAATATTTGCAAATATGCAAGCTGAGAAGATGGTGAATAAGCTGTGGAAGCAACTATACAGCCCACACATTTTTCGAGGAGATTTGGCGGGTGGCGCTCGTCGAACGAAGACGAAGGCAAAAGGTTCTTCTTTTTTTTTTTTTCCATTTATAGATTTTGAAGGTATTATAGAAATAAAATGATATATATAAAAGCTACATTAATTTATTTATTTTGTTTTATTGATAAAATGATGCAATTTTGATGGAAAAACATTTAATTATAGGCTATAGCTTACATTACAATCAGCACAACGCACTAGTGAATGTGTCGGGATCCGAATCGACCGTTTTCCCCGATCCGGCAGCGATCGAGAGAGATTGATAGCGACGGCAGGCATCAGAGGAAGTAATATATTAATAATGGTGGGGCCGGGTGCTAACGTGCGCGTGTGGGCGGTGTTATTGTTGTTGGTGTGCACATCGCGGAGGAGCGGGGCCATATGGTTGAATCTGCCGGCGACCGGCAACAAGTGCGTCTCTGACGAGATTCACAACAACGTCGTCGTGTTGGCCGACTACGTCGTCATCTCCGATGATCATGTCCACCCCACTCCCACCATTTCCGTTAAGGTTATTTGATCCCTTTATTTGGGAATGCGTTTTCTTGATGCTGATTGTTGTAGATGCGATTTATCATCCATTTGTGCAAATGTGTGTTTATTCAGTGATCATCATGTGATTGATATGTAGCTTCTTGTTGAAGGTATTGACTGACTATTGATTGCTTAGTGTAAATTGGTCAAATTCAAGTGTAGAGGTGCATGCTTCTTAGTTGTATCATCAAATTTACAAAAATGTTAGGAATCACTGAATTGCTCAGCTAGACATATGAGAAATTTCTTTCTTTTATACCTTCTTTTACAGAACCGGATTTGATCATGGTATGTATAGTTTGGATTCAGATTATTAAGATTGACTGCAGAGAGAAAAAGTAGCCTTTACACCGTGTGTATTTTGCCAGTTAATATAGGCAGAGAATAACACAAAGGAGGCAGATTGGTAACAAATCTGCTTGCACATTCACACTATTATGGGAAACGATCAAGGTTGTTAACTGTTGTAACATAGTCCATGTGGATTTTCTGGTCTGAAATCAGCTCGAGCACGCACTCTAGTGATTGCGTGCTGTTCATGTAGGTGACTTCTCCGTATGGAAACAGTCTGTATCAGCAGGAAAACATCACGCATGGTCAATTTGCATTCACGACTACTGAGGCTGGAAGCTATTTAGCTTGTTTCTGGGTCGATGGCAACTATTCGGGCTCAGGGGGGCTAAGCATCAACATGGAGTGGAAAACTGGTATTGCAGCAAAGGACTGGGAATCAGTTGCAAGAAAAGAAAAAATCGAG
>JAYDZE010232857.1:0-20191 GCA_034509125.1 Monilaria moniliformis
TATATATATATTTAATTGCATTTTAGCATTTACATAATTTTACTTATATTTTTTTCACTCATTAAATTTTAATATTAATTATATAATATATATTTAATTATATATATTAATATTTTTTTGTGATATATAGTTAATTATATTTTATCATTTACTAAATTTAAATATTATATATATATACATATATATATTTGCTACAGTATTGCAGTTCAAGCAATGGTTTGACCGATCCGACCAGTTGAATCATGAACCGATAGCTTCGCCGGTTCGCTCACTGGTCCGGGTTTTAAAACATTGATTAAATATAAAAGGAGCAAAATTTCGCTAGCCAGCGACATAAAGTTGAACCAAGAAAATATAGAAAAGTCTGGAAGTACAGTTACATAATTATTGATGTTGTTAATTAGAAAATTGAGGCTAGAAGCAAGATACGGTGATTTGGTACATTTTTCACTACTTTTGATTTAGATGGTGATACTTTTTACTGCGGATGCTTGTGCGCATTCTATCCGTTTGATTATATTCCTGAACGAGTCTGCAATTAGTTCGAGTAAAAATGTTATTCCAATTTGCTATTGTGTCCAGTTCTTTCTGGGAATAAGTATCGTTCACTCTGTTTGAAACGTGAAATTTGTGTAGTACTAGTTTCAGTGTTGTAGGAAATTTGTAGGGGAGAGTAACAAGAAATGAACAAATCAGTAATACGGAATCTCTGAAAGTCATCTATAACACTTTCAGATCAAATTAATTTTGTCGGTTCACCCATATTTGATCGGATAAAGTTCAGAGTGTTTTGAGAAAAGTATGTTAAAGTTCTGTGTGAGAAATGAACCAGAAAACCTGTTAAAAAACGACCAAAAATAGGCAAAAACGGTCTCAACTTCCATGCACCCGGCCGGGTGGAACTCTGCCAAAGACACACCCAGCCGGGTGGAACTCTCTGGACAAGTTTTCACTTTGGACCCGGTCGGGTGGAGTTATGCCACAGTTTCACCCGGCCGGGTGAAACTCTCTGGACTCCACCCCGGCCGGGTGGAGTCCTGCCACCGTCTCACCCGACAAGGTGAGACTCTCTGGACTCCACGCCGTGTCTCATCCGGCTGGGTGGACACATGTCACCTTCTCACCCGGCCGGGTAGAGCTCTCTGCAATCCACGGAGCGGCTCACGCGGCCGGGTGGCGAAATGCCACATGCTCACCCGGCCGGGTGAGTCCTACTGGATCCCAAATTTGTCCAAACTCGGCCAGCCGGCCACATGCCACATGCTCACCCGGCCAGATGAAGAAATTATAAAAGTCCAGTGAAATCAAACCAAACACAAAAGAAGAAATTAGAACTCTGGTGAAATCGATCTAAACACAAAGATCATTACAAATCATCACAAAAAAAGAAGAAGAACATAGAAGATCGATATCCAAAACTTCGAAAAAATCAAACAAAATACAACACAAACCACCAATTTTCGGCAAACATGCGAGGGAGTAGGCTCAGATCTAAAATGAAAAATCACAAATAAATGGTGCAACCGCCATGGCTGCAAACCAGTTGCATCGAACGTGCCGTCTCGGTTTGCCCGGCCAAGATATAGTCGCATCCCACTCCGTCAACGAATCAAGATCATCACAGCCTTTGACTTGAATCAATTTCCATCCAAAATCCCAAAAAAAATCACGATTTTAACTAACCCAACATAAATCGCATAGAAATCGCACCCCTAGAGAATTCGAACAAAACCGAAGGAACAATCAAACAGAAACCGCACCCAGATCTAAGAATACATCAGATTAGGGTTTTCGCAGCCCAACCAACAAAAAATCACAAAACCCACTTTCGATTCCCCACGCTGGAGTTTTAGCGAAATGGCGAGGAGGTTGGAGATGAAGGTTGGCGACGAGATAGAGTGACTGAGGGAGTAAAAGAGATGGCGTGACTGAGGGAAGAAGAGAGATGGCATGACTGGCGTGACCGAGCGAGGAGAGAGAGACAAATAAAAAAGAAGAAAATGCGCTAGAGAGAGACGCAAGAAATGAGAAAGAAGGACATGGTTATGTGGGGGCAAATGCAGGAATCTAGGTGTAACAGTAGATAATCGCACCAAAATGGTGCGATTATAAAACCGCGTGAACAGTGCAAAACGGCGCCGTTTTGGACTCTGTGGTGGGCGGGCCGCGATTAATTAAACATGGCCCGACGGGCCAAGATTATTTTTATCTATGCTATCAAACGCACAGATACTACTATTGGGCCATGATTGCATATCCTATCTTTGTTTAATTTGCACTGCCAAATTGGGCCTTGATTTAATTTGCAAAAATTAGTAATTTAATATAATATTACAAACTTTAGATAGCCTATAGTTGAGAAGCTTTCATAAATTTGCACAACAAATTATGTCTACATCATTTAGGCTTTTCATTTTTCTTGTTTTTGTCTTTTATTTTCAACATTTTCTTCTTGTATTTTAGCTTTCTCTTTATCTCAATTTATTTTTTGTTTAAAAAAAACTCCAAGAATGGGTAGTCTGCCATCACCTGCACTTTTCATTCTTAGATAGAACGCTAGTTGTAAGAGTGATATATGCATAACTTACTAAGTGACAACTATATGTATAATAGGTGGCAGCCAATAATTCTTTTCATAAATGAAATTTTGACAGATTTTCAATAAAATTAGTGATGGAATGTGAACTGAGAACATTAAGTTGTCCCAAATTATTAGGGATGACAATAGATTGGGTATTAATTCATCCAATAAGCATTTTTCAAATTGGATCATATTTCAATTGTTTTTATCCATATTTGTCCAAGCCCATTTACAAGTTGTAATTTTACTATTATATATGCATGAGTATAACCAAAATTGATATAATAATAGGTCGTATTATTTCCATGCTTATGTTGGATATTGCTCTTCACTCCTATTTATTAACCACACGCAGTAATTGCACCTGCCACCCCATCTCCCATGTGCTAGCAACTTCTCGAACCCTCCACCAAGTAAAAAAAAATTTCATTCATTATTGGTTACTTAGAACCATGGCCCGATCGGTGGTCATGGCAAGTAACTTACTCACAAGAGCATACCTAGGGTTGTTAGATGATAGTTAGGCTTAAGGTGGAGCATTTCCGACTTCACCGAACTGATGTGTTGTGGTAATTGGTGTTGATATGCTTTTGTTGGCTGTGTGATACATAGATTTTAATTATATATGATAAGTTATGTGTCAACTATGATAATATGTTTGAATGATAATTAGTTAGGAATTATATTGATGTATCAATTATTGATTATGAATTACAACAATGAGTGCAAATCATGAGTGGATGTATATACGATTCATTTCCCCTGGTGATTTAAATCCTAAATTTCTTGAGGGGCTTGACAATTTCATTAGGTTTGCAAATAGTAAAACGACATATATGGATAAAGATAAAATTAAGTGTCTCATGCTGAAATGTGATAATAAGTTCTATAGACCGGAAAAGGAAATTGAGTTTCACATTTCTAACTTTGGTTTTGTAAATGATTACCATATATGGAGATTCCAAAGCGAAAAATCAATTCAATCAGCTCAGAATTCATTTATAGAAATTGATTATGAAGTACCTAGTACATATTATACGATGGTATTACATGCTAATGGTCCTCAATTTAGCATTGAGAACACAGAAGAGCCACCAAATCCTGAAGCGCAAAAACTTTATGATATGTTAAGTGCTGCTGATAAGAAGTTGTGGCCTGGGTGTAAGAAGCACTCATAATTGTCATATGTGGTTAGACTAATGAGTTAGAAAACAGAGTATCATTGTCTAGAGAGATGCTACGATTGAGTAACAGAATTGATAAAAGAGGGGTTTCCGAGTGATGATGACTTATTGCCAAATAATTTTTACTGCACGAAAAAATTATTACGTAGCATGGGATTACCTATTGAACAGATTATTTGTTGTACAAATAATTGTATTATTTTTTAGTGACATGATAGTGAATTACATAGATGTAGATATTGTGGGCAATCGCGCTTTCAAAATGTTGGTTCTATAACAGGCAAGAAAAAACAAGTGGCAATGGCAAAGATGTACTACTTTTCTCTGACTCCTCGATTGCAGATATTGTATGCATAAAAAATCACAACAGAGCATTGGCATGCTTCATCAACAAATAATGGAGTTATGCGACATCCTGCAAACTCTCCAGCGTGGAAGCACATAAACATTATATTCCTTCAATTTGAATCAGAGTGTCGTAACGTGCGATTGGGTCTTTCAACAGATGGTTTTTAACAGTTTGGCCAATCAGGGAAGTAGTACTCCTCGCGGTCAGTTATTTTAACGCCTTACAATCTTCCTCCTTGGCTATATATGAAGGAACATTTCATGTTTCTCACAGTGTTAGTTCCTGGGCCATGTTATCCTAAAGATAAGTTGGATGTTCTTTTTGCAACCATTAATAGTTGAATTGAAGCAGTTGTGGAAGTGGACGCGTCTACTTATGATATTTCATTGAAGCAAAATTTTCAAATGCGAGCAATATTAATGTGGACCATAAGCGATTTTCCAGCATATTCTTTGTTATCTGGATGGAGTATTGCTCGAAAATTGGCTTGTCCTCATTGCATGGAAAATACTTATGCATTTACACTAGAGATGAGTTGCAAACAATCATGGTTTGACAACCATCAAAAAAATTTACCCACTAACCACCCATTTCGAAATAATAAAAAGGCATTTTGAAACAACAAGATTATCTTAGTTGGTCAACCAGAACCAGAGTTTGGAGAAGAAATCTTAAATAAGATAGATATATTTGGTTTGGTAAGAGTGATAAATGACGACAATGATATGAATAAAATTATCTCAAATCATGCTGGATCTGGCTGGAAGAAGATAATCATATTTTGGTATCTCCCGTACTGGAAGGAACTTTTGATTCAACATAATTTAGATGTTATGCATGTTGAAAAGAATGTGTTTGATAATGTATTCAATACAGTGCTTAATGTCTAAGGAAAGACTAAAGATACAACTAAGTCAAGAGAAGAGTTGAATCAGTATTGTGTAAGACCTGAATTAAAGCGTAAGGATACAACAAGAAAGTTTTCAAAAGCTTCATACAGCCTTAGCAATCGTGAGAAGAATGTCTTATGTGAATGGGTGAAAGGTCTTAAGTTTCCGGACGGGTATGTGTCTAATATGGGTAGATGTGTTGATTTGAGGAAGCTAAAGATGTTTGGAATGAAAAGTCATGATTGTCATGTTTTTAAGCAACACATACTACATGTTGCGTTTCGTGAGCTTCTTCCTCAAAATGTTTGGAAGGCTATCACAGAGCTAAGTTTGTTTTTTAAAGATTTGACATCTCGAGCAGTACAGATTAATGATATGTGCAGATTAAGTGATAACATTCCAATAATTTTGGGTAATCTTGAGCGTATCTTCCCACCTAGCTTCTTCGACTCAATGGAGCATTTGCCAATTCATTTGACCGATGAAGCTCGCCTTGCTGGACCTGTACAATTTCGATGGATGCATCCATTTGAAAGATATATAATGATATTATTTATATATATACATATATGATTTATGAAAATTAACTTTTACTTATTTATGCCAATAGATATCTTAGGAGATTGAAAAACAATGTCAAGAACAAAGCCCGAGTTGAAGGATCCATATGCAATGCTTATTTAGTAAAAGAGATTTCGATATTTTGTTCGTATTATTTTGAGGATCA
Organism: Monilaria moniliformis; assembly: GCA_034509125.1. Lineage (NCBI taxonomy): Eukaryota > Viridiplantae > Streptophyta > Magnoliopsida > Caryophyllales > Aizoaceae > Monilaria > Monilaria moniliformis. The sequence continues at coordinate 5,732 of JAYDZE010232857.1, forward strand.
TGTGAGAACAAAGATAAGAAACGAGCCTCGTAACTATAGTATAGAAAGTATTAGTACCGTTTCTAAGGATCCAGATGTTCTTACAATTTTCAAGCACATAGGACGTCTACGTGGAAAAATGTCAACAAGATACTTGGATACTAGAGAGTACAATGCTGCGCATACATACATCTTACTCAATTGTTCCGAGGTTACAACAATTTATCATAAGTGCGTAATACATATCTTAAAATATTTGTCTTACAATTCATATTATTATACATCTAACATCTATTCTTTTATTTTTGAAATATTGTTTGAAGATGAAATGCTACGAGCAAATCCAATGCTATCAAATTCTGACTTAGGGAATATGGTCGACACACAATTTGCTGATTGGTTTAATAAATTTATAAGAAGTCAATCTCTCAATGAGGTGAACAATATATTTAGGATCTTGCTAATGGGCCTTCATTAGAAGTTAAAACATATCCTGGATATGTTGTTAATGGATCTAGGTTTCACACAATATTGCATGAGTCACGTCGAGACACTATGAATAGTGGAGTCTGTATTAAAGGCGAAAGATATAGTACTAATGAGATGGACTTTTATGGGCAATTGTTAGAGGTATGTGTATTAGATTATCTTGGTATGCCAATCAAAAGGATCACATTATTTAAATGTGAGTGGTTTGATCCATCAGCTTCTGGGACATTGGTTCATAAAGACTTCAAATTGGTTTCTATAAACCACATGCGTAAGTATAACAAGTATGAACCATTTGTCTTAGCAAATCAAGATATTCAAGTTTATTATTGCTAGTATCCTAGCATGAACCAGGCAAAGAAGGATTGGTAGGAAGTGTGTAAGGTTAAAGGAAGGTCTAAACTCGAAGTTCCAAATCCAGCAATAGAACCACCGTTTCAAGATGATGAAATGCATATGACTTTGATGGATGTTAACCTAGCAGTAGGTGATGATACTCCAATACTTCATCCACATGGTGGAATGATAGATATGGATGATGACGATGGATATCCTTAAGATGAAGATATATATTTTTTTATAATGAAAAAATTGATATAGATGATAATTAATATGATAATGTATGCATTTAGATTAGCAATTGTTTTATTTTCAATCTTAATACCAATTTGAAGCTGATTGTGCTAATTGTTTGCATGTGTTTTTAGATATGCACTATCGTCGTGGTGGTCTCACTCCTAGCAGCGACGCGTCGCGTCGCGCACAAGATCAATTCCATTGGATGTACAGACCAGTTTTGGGGATCGGGAGCCCGTGATTGAGGAATGACCCATGAGTGAGGAAGGACCAGTAATGTCAGATGGGAGGAAACAATTTAAGAGGGATCCCTATACCGGGTTAGTTATTAGTTATTGATTATTAATTAAGCATAATTTGTTAACCATCACTAATACTTGAATGTTGTAGGGCATTAATGATACATCCTCAGATGTCGAGAGAGATCACTGCGACATTCAAGCGCGTCCCAAATTTGACTGGTTTCAGCTGGGGATTGACAACGAATAAGATCACGGATGAGTAGTTTGAAGAATTTCGAGTAAATAATTTTTTATTACATAGAAAATTGTTTTGATAAAATTCTAATAATTATTTCTTCTATAGAAATAATTTTGTCGGCCTTCCGAATGGGAGAGTGACATGTGGTCTCTTTGGGGCAAGAGGGCTGCAATTAGATTCTCCGGCTTCATTGGCGATATAAAAAGGAAAATGACGCTGAATCGAGGGAGGCTGGGTTATGTGCCGGAATAAATGTGGAATTGATTAATCATGTAATGGAGTAAACCAAAAGTCATTGCAAAATCATAAATTCCAAGAAAGGCCATATATTTGAGCTAGATGGACCTGGCACTAGAATTAGCAAGCATCGGGGAGGCTCTGTGTCTGTTCCGGTTAGACCTCAGAAGATGGTAATTGTTATATTCTTAATTTAGTTTATCATTTATGTTAATGTTTGCTCTATTATATTTTAATAAATAGGCGGCGGAAAGAGGGGTCTATGACTCGTTCTGGGCACTACATATGAACAAGGACGAGGAATACACATATAAGAAGACTGCAGATATAGATGTGAGTTATATTCAATTGTTTATTCATATAACATTTGTTCATTCTTACTAATTAGGCTAAGGTGAGGGGAGTTGCAACGAGTAAGGGCGATGAAGCCAATCTTAATGACATATTTATCAATGATGTAATGGGAGGCTACCTCAACAAGAAAAAGAGGATGGTCAGAACTGGAATCATGGGACCGAGTCTCGTGGAAAGCTCTGCCTCCACATAGAGTTTAGGAGCGACAAGTCGGCAATTCCAAACCAAGTGGCAGGCTGAGAAGAGCCGGGATATTAAGTTTGAATTGGAGTCTGAGATGCGCTTGGAAATTCATTCTGAGTGCGAGAAAAGAATGAAGTTGGATGAGGATATAAGGGCGATACAACAGATGATGCAGCAGTTCATGGCCCAACATCAGTCCTACCAGTCGAGTTACTCTGTTGCCCGGTCTGACGATGACTCGGCATAAATCTGATCCCAATCAGCAATAAATTGCTTTGACTTAATTATTGTGGAACTTTAACAAATGATTGTATCAAATTTCTGTCAAACTTGTAATCACTTGACCAAAATACGAATTTGGATTTAATTCATTGTTATTTTTCACTCAGAAAAATCTGATTGTATATTGCTTCGTGGTTTGTTTAAGTAGGTTGTCATAACTTGGTAAACATATAAAAAAAATCACATTCCGAAAATTAAAATTACCAGTGGAATGAATCCGACAAAAAACAGGAACGTCGACTATTGTATATTACCGTCGGACAGCATCTGCTGGTATTACCGGCGAAAAGAAACCGCCAGTACGCCCCCAGAAAAATGTCGTCGACACCGACAAAACTTACCGGCAGCTGCGGTCCGTCGGTAATCCACCGTTGACCGTCTACTAATATTACGGCGTGTTTTTTCCGTCGGTGACCTGTTTTACCGGCGAATTATTGATATTTACCAGCAGATTTGTCTCTTTAACAAGAAAATAAAACATAGTTAGAGTGGAAACTTTAAAACTTTGTCTTGTTCAGAGAAAAATTTGAGAGTGGATTTAATGTGATTAATTATGTTTAGAAATTAAGCTTAAACTTACTGCGCATCCGTTGGAGTTTTAGTTTGATGAATAGTGGTTATGTTTGATGTGTTTAGCTCACGATAATTCCATAATTCTATAAACATGTTCAATGTTTTTAGAGTGAAAAACTTGACACAGTCCTAATTAGTATGAAATTCAATGAGGAATGTTAATTGGATTCTTCATGTGTTTAAGCCATCCGAAAAATGTTAGGAGCAATGTTTCTTCACTCGTATTCTTTTTGCTAATTTTCTGGATCGCTTTAGTTGATAATTTAATCACATTTTATTTCAAACAAAAACTTCATTCAAAATTTAAATTGTAGGTCAATTAGATAACTATACGTCTCCATGTTGGATCAACCCCTAAATACTACTATTGACAGTTGTAGTCTCACAGTTTTAGTAAATTTAGGGTCTTAAAATTGAAATTGTTGTGTTTATTTGTAATCTAAGACAATGCTATAAATTACACATCAAGTTTTGGCGCCGTTGCTGGGGAGGCAATTGGTTGTTTATTTTGTTTTTAGTTCCAGGAAGACAATTGGTTGTTTAATTGTTGTTCATTTTGTTTTTAGTTTCTTTTCAGGTTTCTACCTTTTATTTAATTGTAGGTTTGATTGATATTGTTTTTTGGTTCACGTCTCAGTAAAACTCATGCACATAATTATTCTAAATCATTTCGGTACAATTTCTTCAACCCAAATTGTGAAGCATGATCTAGGAATTAGCATGTAGTACACATTTTTTCACACACTTTTTCAGAAGCTAGTTGCAAATAAAAGAAATTGGTATAATCTAAGGAAAGCTTATATGAAGAGAGCCGATACTTTTGCTGCCACAGCTGAAACAGAGCGATTGAGCTCATTGGAGACACAACTTGCCAACATAAGTACACAGATGGTGACAATAGCTAAGGCAGTAACATCTCTATAGCTTAATCCTCAACCACCAACAACTCTGCTTGTGAACTATGTAGTATGTCAAATAAGCCATCATAAGAATCAATGTCAGATGATCCAAGCATATGAAGTAGAATGAGTGAATTCGTTGGTAATAATTGCCAATGATTCAACCAAGGGCCATAACATAATAATCAAAATAATTGGAGGCAACAACAAGGTTGGAATCAAGGAGGGTCAAGCAACATTAATAACACCCAATGGCGAAATAATTCACAACCTTTAGGATTTGAGACAAGAAAACCATCTTTAGATGATCAGCTCGGCTAAATTTTCTCATTAATGACAAAGAGCCAGAAAGAGAACGAGCAATTCAAAGAAAAAGCTATGGAGAGATTTGGTCATATGGAAGCTTGGATGAAGACCATGGAGATGCAGATTAGACAGTTAGCTCAAGCTTCACATACTAGAGCTCCAGGAGCTCTTCCTAGTAAAACAGTGCCTAATCCGAAAGGAAATGAACATTCCAAAGCAGTGAAGTTAAGAAGTGGTAGAGATTTAGATTCTTCGCCAATTATGGACGATCAAGGTATTTCCGACATCTCGCATGCATGGACGGATGATATGTTAGGCTCGCACGCAGGGGCGGACGAGCGGAGTAATAGGAATACCGCATCGGTGCAGAGTGCATGACATGATCAAGGAAAAATTGCATCTGGCAGTACTTTTACACCACATTGTACTTCAGAACCTGCAAATTTTCCTACAGGCGGTGTGGTGGGCGAAGAATCAATGTCACCGAGTCAGTTAACAGCCGAACAGAAATGGAAGAGTGTGATAGATTCTGAAGCTTCGAAAAAAAAGCTACTTTAAGTGGATGATGAATGTGATAAGGAAAGTAAATGTGGACATATCTCTAAAGACCTGTTTATGTATTTTCCTAGATTTTCCAAGTTTTTCAAGGATATGATGGCTAATAAAGAGAAAATCCAAGAAGATGAGTGGTAGCATTAAGCATGAATTGTTTGCATTTGATCATGAAAAATGCCTACCAACAGAATAGTTCCAGGAGTATCATTCCTTGTGAAATTGGTAACACGGTGTTTACCAAATGTCTGTTGGATCAAGGATCATGAATCTCGTTTAATGCTCTCAAGACTGCTCATTTGATTGGTTTGGGAGATAGGATGGAGCCTATTGATATTGCTCTATAATTGGCTGATCATTTTGTTGTTAAGCCAAATGGAATTGTAGAGGATGTATTAGTGAAAGTTGATAAATTTATCATTCCGGTGGATTTTATCGTGCTCGATATGGAAGAGGACATAGAAGTACCTATATTGTTTGGTAGACCTTTCCTAGCTACAGGAGATGTTTTGTTATGAGCGAATGATAACTCCATTACATTCAGAATCAATGGTGAAGAGGTCACAATCAATGTTGAAAAAACCATGAAACACCCTATGGAGTCTAAGGCATGTTTTTCAGTTAAAATGTCCTCGAAAGTATATTTGATAAGACTTGTTCTTCTACAAGAATAGAAGGTAGTGTTTTTTATGATGGAAGTTTGGAAATAGACTTTGGTCCATTGTTTAAAGTGAGTTATGATGATGCACTTGAGAAACAACAAATCCGAGCAAGTTTGGAAAAGCAAGCTAATGTAGGCACATCTATTGTGAATTTGAAACCATGTATAGAAGTGTTTCCCAAGCTTGAACCCAAACCACTCCATACGAACTTAAAGTATGCATTTTTAGGAGATGTTGATACATTATCGGTTATTATGTCAACCAACATGAGCTTAGAAGAGGGAATGAAATTGATTGAGGTATTGAAGTTGCACAATCAAGCTCTTGGTTGGAGTGTAGCTAACAATAAGAGAATTAGCCCGACGATATGCATGCACAAAATTCTGATGGAAGAAGAGGTTAAACCAATAAGAGAAAGACAAAAAAGTCTGAATCCACTCATGCAAGAAGTGGTTGAAAAAGAATTGATGAAGTTATTGGATTTTGGATTGATATATCCAATATCCGATAGTGAATGGGTCAGTCTGGTACAATGTGTACCAAAGAAAGGTGGGATAACTGTGACCATCAATGAGAAAAACGAGGTCTTAGTTACAAGATTGGTCAAGTCTTGGAGAGTGTACATGGATTACAGAAAGTTGAACAAGGCCACAAGGAAAGACCATTTTCCATTGCCGTTTTTGGACCAATTTTTACATAAGATAGCAGGATATTCTCACTATTGCTTTTTGGATGGATACTCGGGATACAATCACATAGCTATTGCCCCGGATGATCAGGACATGACCATTTTTACTTGTCATATTGGTACTTTTGCTTTCTGCACAATGCCATTTAACCTATGCAATGCACCTGCCACTTTTCAAAGCTGTATGATGACCATTTTTAATAATTTGAATGAAAACATCATGGAAATTTTAATGGATGACTTCTCAGTATTTGTGTCATCTTTTGATCAATGTTTAAAGAATTTAGATCGAGTTTGACAAAGACGTGAGGAGTCAAATCTTGTTCTTGATTGGGAGAAGTGTCAGTTTATGGTAAATGAAAGCATAGTATTGGGTTGGAGATGGACAAGGAAAAAATTGAGGTTATTTCAAAACATCCACCACTAACCAATGTAAAAGGAATACACAGTTTCCTTGGACATGCGGGTTTTTATAGAGGATTCATCAAGGACTTCTCAAAAGTTGTGAAGCCACTTTGCAATTTGTTGGAGAAGGATGTAAAGTTCATATTTAATGATAAATGTCTTGTTGGTTTAGAGAAGTTAAAAAAGAAGTTAGTCGAAGCTCCCGTAATCATCACACCAGATTGGACAATACCATTTGAATTGATTTGTAATGCTTCAAATTATGCTGTCGGAGCAATGTTGGATCAAAGGAAAGAAAAAATATTTCATGCCATTTACTATGCTAGTAAAGTACTCAATGAAGCCCAGGTGATTATACCACGACAGAGAAAAAAATGCTAGTTGTAGTCTTTGCCTTTGACAAATTTCGTGCTTATTTGCCAGCACAAAAGTAGTAGTTTACACAGACCACTCTGGTATCAATTATTGGATGACAAAGAAATATGCTAAGCCGATGCTGGTAAGATGGATTTTTTTGTTGCAAGAGTTTGACATGAAGATTAGAGATAAGATATTTAGTAGCTGATCACATTTCCAGGCTGGATGGATTTGTTCATACGGAGAATGAAAATAAAGTGAGGATTAATGAAAGATTTCCCGATGAACAAGTGTTTAATATAGAGATGAAGATTCATACATACCATGGTTTGCTTCTCTAGCAAATTATTTAGTCACTACTGTTATTCCTGAAAGGTTGTCATACAACCAAAATAAGAAGTTTTTAAGTGACTCTCGTATGTATGTCTGGGATGATCCTTATCTTTTCCGTCTAGGGAGTGATGGGTTGATTAGAAGATGCATTGGTGAGCATGAGCAGCCATCCATTCTTTCTGCGTGCCATGATTCTGAGTATGCTGAGCACGAAGAACAACATTTAAGGTGCTTCAATCCAAATTCTTTGGCTTAGTATTTTCAAAGATACAAAATCTTATCTTGAGAAATATGATAGTTGCCAAAGATCCGGTAATATCTCGTGGAGGAATAAAATGTCAATGAACAATATCCATGAGGTATAATTGTTTGATGTTTGGGGGATTGACTTCATGGGACCCTTTCCCAAGTCGTATGGTTAACAATATATGTTGGTGGCTGTAGACTATGTCTCAAAGTGGGTATAAGTAGTGCCGCTGCTAATGAATGATGCTAAAGTGGTACTGAATTTCATCAAGAAATACATATTTAACCGCTTTGGGACATCACAAGCTATTATTAGCTATGGAGGCACACATCTTTGCAATAAGCTTTTTGCAAACCTCCTAGGCAAGTATGGTGTCCAGCATAAAGTTGCTACCCCATATCATCCTCAAACGAGTGGAGTCTCAAATAAGGAGATCAAGAGGATTTTGGAGAAAGTTGCCAGACCTTTTCGCAAAAATTGGATAAAGCGACTTGATGATGCTTTATGGACATATCGATAAGCCTACAAAACTTTGATTTGTACATCTCCATACCAAATGGTGTTTGGCGAAGCATACCATTTGCCCATAGAACTTGAGAATAAAACATTTTGGGCTTTGCAGAAGCTGAACTTGGATTATGATACCACCGCCGAGCAAAGAAAGTTGGATATGAATGAGATTGACGAGTTTAGGCTAAATACATATCAAAGTGTTGCCCTTTACAAGGACGCTCAAAGAGGATTCATGATGCAACCATTAAGCCTAGACAATTCCATTAAGGACAGATGGTCCTCTTGTATAATTCGCGATTTAAACTATTCCTAGGATAGCTCAAGTCCAGATGGTGGGGGCCATATGTTGTTCACAAAGTGTATCCATTTGGTGCAATTAACATTCAAAACCCGAAAACGCAAGAAATTTGGAAGATGAATGGTCAGAGGCTAAAAGTCTACATTGTAGCAAAAGATACTAGGAAAGAGCCTCAAGAAGTTGTATCACTTACGAATCTACAAGTGTAGGATCGGACTAAGTAGAGCCAACGACTGTAAAGAAAGGCGCTAGTTAGGCGGCAACCCAACGGGTGTTGAGTTCATTTTTCTGATAAATTAGGGGTTTTGTTTACTCAATTCTTTCCACCGATAACTTTTTATGAATTGAATGTTTTTCATTTTGTGTTTATTGTTTTTACGGAAGGAGAATGGAAGAAGCAAAAGCTGTGTCAAAGATGAAGGAAAATGGGTTCCAGAACCTTCTACCCGACCGAGTAAGGTAAGTCTGAAAATTTCAGATTCCAGAGACTTCTACCCGATCGTGTGAAAATGTGGATCCATAATCCACTCAGTCGGGTAGGAAGATGTTGTAACAGAGAGTTCTACCCGGCCGGGTGAGACTCGCATAATGTAAACAGTGGATTTTGTTCTTCCGTCTTCACTTTTTTCCAAATTTCCCATATCTCAAACACTAACCTCACACGTCTCCCCTAATTTTCTGATTTTCATCTATTTCTTCCACATATTCTCCCATAATCACACACATTACACTCATCCACACACTTTAATCCATAAAGTTCATCTTTTTACCCATAAAATTTGTATATTTAACTACTTTACTTCAAGAACCAGAGATTTGCACATTTTTGCTCAATTTCATCCCCAATGTATGTTATTTCTTCACTATCTGGTTGTATGGTGGCCATAACATGTTGATTGAGCAATGTGCTACTTTAACTTATACTCATGTGTGTTAAATGCTTACAAATTGGTTGGGACCTTTAATCTAACATTTGATGTGCGTGATGTGTATTAGTAAAATTGAACTCGTATTTGCACATATTGTTTGATGTTGTTCTTTTGTGAGGTTTAGATGAGATTGTCTTTCTCAAGCATGTAATGAAGGGTGAGGTTGTGCTTAATAGGTTTACACATTGACTTTATGTGTGAAATTGGTGATATCCATTGCTCATTATAAATGCAAGTGCATCATTGGTTTCATTTTGATATTTTTGTGTGGTCAATTACTTGTGGAATGATTGTTTATACCATGGGGGGTAGACAATTGATATAACTTATATTTAAGGTTGGGGGGAAGAATGTTCATAAGTCTATTTTTGATTTTGATTTGGCACAAGCAAGGAAGTACTATTACTCGTTTTCATGTACCAAAACATGAAATGGCCAACCATTCCCACCCGCGGTACTATGGTGTCAACCTCCAAATCCCTGAGCAATGAGCTCGATGGGATGCATTAGTTCGGCTTCCTGTCCAACCATCATGATATTCGGATGATGACACGTTGCATAATCTTGGAATTCAAACATGCTTTTGGGAGTTGTGCGCAGTTGGCGGACTCACAACGCTATTCAGATGGCAAGAAGACTCATTCCCTCGCCTCACATTGGAGTTCCTCAGCACACTACATGTGCATATGGTGGGCTGACGAGTGGAGTTCTTTACTTTTTCCCTCCTAAATGACAACATTGACATGTCCATCAGGAACTCAATGCCATCTTCAATTTCCACGGTGAGGACATCGGCGTTGTTGAGGAACCAGAGGACTATGATTGAGATGCCTTTTGGGCTGCCATCACGTTGCCCAAAAGAGGAAATGAGAGGTTCAACGCCGCTGGGGCCAAAACATCCCAAATTTGAAACTCGGTGCTCTGTTTTCTCTAGAAACATTTGTCTATCTGCCATTTGCTCGCTTCAAATGGGGTAGCATCCAGAGTGACAAAGTGTTCCTACTGTGGAACATTTTAAATGGGTATTGTCTTGATTTGGGTCACTTCATCATCAAGCATCTGGAAAGACAAGCGAGGAAGACGTCGGGAACTATCTACTGTGGTGGCATCATCACGTCTTTGGCCCTTGATTGTGGGGTGGATGTGGGGAATTTCTTGGAAGATATGGGTAAAAAATACTTGACACTGGAAGTTCTAAAGTAAGTCAAATTCATCAATGTCGATCAGAGGTTCCAAGAGTTTTTCCACCAAAAAGTGGGTGACCATTTCCCTTTTCCAAGTTCGATTAATAAATATGTCAATAGGTGGCACTATCAAATTGGAGGATGAACGAAGAAGTGCACCAACAAATTGTGGCAAACACTTCTCTCCAATTACTATGGGCCCGACTACGGTTTTATTCTCGTGTGCCATTCATGATGCCACAACCGGAATGGCCAGAACCACTACCGCCACAGATCCAAGCTCCAGATGTTAACCCGACAAAGTCGGACTGGCCAATCGGTAAAGAAGAAGAAGTAGGAGACAACCGGACATACATGAGAATGACGTATTCATCGCCCAACGGTTGGATCATATTTAGGCCATCATGACCCTAAACATTACTCAGCTCAACAATCGTATGAACGTCTATGAGCGTCATCAGCACACTGAAACTGAAAGAATGGACCGGCTTGAGCACATATTGACAAGCATGTACGATCGGTTCAACACATGGAACTCGTGCCCTCCACCCCCTCCTCACCAATGAAGTTCCATCATCAAAGCCACCTACCTTTCCAACTTATTTTTTGCAGTGCATTGAATAAGTTTTAGGGGTGTCACTGGTGGCTTTGGTTAGTGTATTTTTACTGCTTTTGATGTCTTGTTTTGTTGTCTTGGGTGTACTCTTTATGCTATTGATGTGTTATATTTGGTCATTGAGTTTGTGTTTTGGTGTCCTGTGTGTATGTTGGATTCTCATTCTAGAAAAATTAAGTATAAGTTGCTTATGATGATTTTTGGAATTTATGGTGTTCTTATGATTTAATGTGTAGTAGTTCAAGAAAGAGATGCACAGTTAGTGAATTGCTAGTTCGCCTTGCATTATGCTTCAACTTAGTGAGATTTCGAGCTTTATTTTTCCTTCATGTGTGTTTGCTCGATTGCTTGCTATTCATCTCTAGAACTTGCTTAACATCTTCTTTAGTCCACGTAGTGTATGTGGAAATAGAATATAACAATAGGCCATTTTTATGTTAGCCGTTTTTATCCCTTACTTTTACCTTTCACTCATAATTATCCTACTTAGCCATGACCGAGCCGTTAAGCCTATTCTTTGTTAGCTCATGGTTACTTGGGAACATAGTCTACCTTTTTGTATTTAGTTGAGGCCTTGGACTTTTTTTATTTAGTTGAGGCCTTAGGTTTGAAGTGTTAAACAAGGACCTAGTGGTGATGAAAAAGAAACAAGAGAAAATAGTAGAAAAATGTATGTTGGTGAAAAAATAGAAAAATGAGTGAAAGAGAAGAAAAGAAAAAAAAAGTGGAAAAAGAATGGGAGCATTATGAAAGAAAGATAGAAAAATAAATCAAATGGGTGTTTGGAAATGGATGGAGAAAAGTTGGACAAAGTCTAATGGTGTTATTTGTATCTCATTGGTTGGTGATCTTTGAGTATAAAAGTCATTTTTTAATACTTGAAAGTTTAAGCTCACTTAGCCAAAATTTTCCTACCTTATCCAAAGTGCCTATATTATAACCCAACGAAAAGATCTATATGATTCTAGTTCTTTATTCACAACAAGGTAAACAACTAGGTAGTAGTAAAAGTGTATCGATGGCTTGCCTCTTGCTATGCATGACTTCTTTAAGAATACTTGTTTACAACCTGAGTCTGAAGCAACAATGATTTATCTTAATTTCTTGAATCGAGTGTTTCTATAGAACCATTGTGCCTAATTGTTTATCTTGCTCGAGGGTGAGCAAGACTTATGTTCGGGGGTATTTTATGTAAATTAAATAATGTAGTCTTTTTCCTAAGGTTTCAAACAGATTTATTGCACATTTACTCTCTACCAAGTATTTTTCACTATCAGAAAGAAGCTTGATGAGGAAAAGAGATGAAAAAGACATTGATGACTTTTGAGTTAATTTGGAAACCAGAGAGAAACACCCGGCCGGGTAAGATAAGTGCCTAACATTGGACCCGGCCGGGTGAAAGAAAAAGGAGCCCCAGGAGTCCAGAGAGTTGGACCCGGCCGGGTAGAAGTGGACATAACATTGCACCCGACCAGGTGGCATGTGACCTATAACAGAGAGTAGCACTCGGTCGGGTAGGAGGCGTGCAACAAAGCACCCGACCGGGTAGCTTGACGTAGAATTCTAGGGAGTCTCACCCGATCGGGTGAGATAAGGTGCCACTATTCACCCGGCCGGGTGAAATGGGGCCGAGAACAAGGAGCTAGACCCGACTGAGTTTGTGGCGCGTAACAAAAGCACCCGACCTAGTAGCTTGACGACAGGATCCAGAAGTATCTATCCGACTGGGTGGGGTAGGGCGCCACTGTCCACCCGATAGGGCGACGTGCGCGAAAAGCAAAGTTAAAGTGAGTTTCTTCTGAAGATAGTAGGCAGTTCAACAAGGGTGAAAAATCGAGACAAAAGAACAGAGGAGAGAAAAAGGCTGAAAGGAAGAGAATTGGGGAGATTAACCAAGCGAAGAAGACGAATAAATTCAACCGTCAACTTCTACCATCTCAGAGAGCAATTACAACCATTGAAATTGAACATTGCGATGTCTATGGTTTTAGTTTCCTTCGATTTAATTGTTTGTAAAATGTATGGCTAGGTTCCTCCATTGGTCCTGATGGCTATGGACATGATTTAAGTTGAATTATCAATTGTTTATACTAAGTTGAAATGCTATGATTCCATATTATTGTTGAAATTGAATTATACCTTTTTATGATGCATCTTGAATGGTATATACATGCATATTTTTCTTTGTCTCTTTAACAAGAAAGTAGGAGCATAGTTAGTATGAGAACTTAAACTTCGTCTTATTTAGAGGAGAAAAGTTTGAGAGTGGATTTAATGTGTTTAATTGTGTTTAGAAAGTAAGCTTAAGCTTACTACGCATCCGTGGGAGTTTTAGTTTGACGAATAGTGGTAATGTTTGATGTGTTCAGCTCACCATAATACCATGTTTTTAGAGTGAAAAACTTGAGACTATCCTAATTAGTGTGAAATTCAACGAGGAATGTTAATTGGATTCTTTATGTGTTTAAACCATCCGAAAAATGTTAGGAGCAATGTTCATCACTCGTGTTCTTTTCGCTAATTTTCTGCATCACTTTAGTTGATAATTTAATTTCGTCTTAGTTCAAATCACAACTTCATTCGAAATTTAAATTGTAGGTCAATTAGATAATCATACGTCTCCTTGTGGGATCGACCACTAAGTACTACTATTAACAGCCGTAGTCTTGTAGTTTTAGTAGATTTAGGGTCTTAAAATTGAAATTGTTGTGTTTATTTGTGTTGGGATCCCCTACCCGGGATCTACTAGGATAATATAAGAAATTATTTTGTGCAATTTAATTCTTCCTACTTAATTCTAGAACGCAAGTAAGCATGCTTTCAAGGAAAATTAAATCCTAAACATGCTTTGTACTTGGTTTAGAAGAGTTTACCTTTTGAATCTTCAAATATTCGAAGATGGCTTGCTCCTTCTCCACGTGAAGAGTCTTTAAATCTCTTACCCCAGAACTTCTAATCTGTTCCCGACTCCTAGGTTTGAATATTGTAATGGGACAATCCTATCAAACCTTAGGAATTGAAAGAGAATGAAGAGAGAAAGAACTAGGGTTTGCGACCTAGTATTTTCGAAAATAATGTGTGTGTGTGCACTGGTGTTTTTCAAAAATTGCAACTAGGTTTAGGTCAAAAGTGTTTTTTCTTCATTCCTTTCTCCTATATATAGAGTCATGATAGGCCAAATTAGGGATCCAAGGAAATTTGGACTGGGCCTCCCTGTTGGGCTTCACTTAATTAAATTGAACCCCCAATTTAATATAAGCCCAACAGAATATTAATTTGTACCACTATCGAAATTAATATTGACTTACCCGTCCAAAT
>JAYDZE010232968.1:0-20190 GCA_034509125.1 Monilaria moniliformis
CATTTCCTCCATCATTTTCCTCATCTCCGCACTAGAAGATGTGGTTGTTGCCTTCCCATTTCCCTTGCACTTGGCCGTCTTTTGGCTCATTGGGTTGCTTCTATTCGGCGACACGCTTGCCTCACCTTCGCTTGTTGTGTATTGTCCGTCTGAGGCGCTCTCCGATCACCTCGATCAGCCGTGACCCGATCATCCGCTGCCAGACCACTTCTCATGGTAGTTCACCCTCTCCCAAGTCTTGAGGCACTGGAAGGGCCGAAGACTTTCTTGTTGATACATATTTTGCGCCTCCTTGACCAAATCTGCTTCACTCTAGCCACTCTTCCATTGCGACTCCAAGTGGTTGTGGAGGTCGCAAAATTCCGTGATTTCTAGGCTCACTCTCTTGAAGTGGGAGTTAGCAACGACAGGGTCTTCGCTAGTGTCGACATAACACTCGAAGACCATCCAAGTTTCGTCCGCTGAGTATGCAATGTGTGCCAATTGACTACGCCTGGGAATCTCCGCTTCGTCAGAGAGTTGGACAGCCGAGATACCTTGGGGAAACAACAAATAAGGCAGAGAGACAACATCTATGATGATTGAGTAGCAACTCCGTCAGCGATTGGATTTGTTTGAAAAGTATGAGGAATTGGAAATAATGGTGGATTTAGAGGATCGAAATAGACAGTGTGGATTAATTCCAAAAGATCTAAGATAATTATATAGTTTGATTCGTAAGAGAGATCTGGATCATAATTGTAGTTTTTTGGATCCATTGTGGTGAATTTGAGAGAAAACTTGAAAGACGAAGATATAGAATGAAATGAAGAGGTTTGAAGAATGAAATGAAGATGTTTGAAGAATGAAGTAGATCATGAGGGTATTTATAGATGAAAAATAAGAAAATAAAATAAAGGAAGAGTCGATGCAAATTAATAGTCGTTGGCTATTTTATTTTATTTTATTTTATTTTAATAAATTTCGCAAATTCGGATTAAAAAAAAAAATCTTAACTCGCTATGTGTTACATTCTGCCCAATGTCCTCAACAGCTCGCCTCGACGTGCTTAGATTGTTGAGTATGTAAGGACGTGCTTAACGCACGTTGGTGCGGACACCCTTAGTCGAGTGGAGGCACTGGGGTGTTAAAATTTATGATTTTAAGATGTAGTTCTGTTTTCTATTCTCGTTTAAGTGTTTCACACGTGAATCTATTATTATTATTCTATATTTCATTTAAATACAAATGTTACAACTAAAATGTAGTTTCTTACTTAAATTTTTCTGAGCCACATACATTATATTTATTTGTGCATAATATTAATTTCTATAGATCCTTATAACATACTATAAAGTGATCGAATTGTATTCGCACAGTTTCCAATAATAAATGAATGATCACCCTTAGCACATGATTATGAAATGCTTTGTACTACTCAAACTATTAGATTATTCTACTCCTCGAAAAATTTACCAATTGATTATTGAAATGTAATTTTGCATTAGAAAATTGAAATTAGTTTTGTTTGCTTTTCTTTCATTATCATACTATTCACAATAGTGGAATGCTTTTCCATAGCAGACATTTATTCTACTTGACAAAAGGCATCTCAAGACCATGTATAAATAAAAATTATTTAAAACCTTACATTAAAGTAACAAAATGTACTGTTTTTATATTTTGTACTTTTATTTTTTAAATTATACCAATTATCACCAAAATAATGATATATTGTATCTATAGGTTAGTGTTCATTTGAATGTAAATTTTTTAAAATACTTGGAAATTTCTTATCAACTTGTGTAATTCTCATGAACCTTCCTACAAGCTCCCAGTTTGGAATTAGTCAATTTCTTTATGAAAATATACGTAAAATAAAAGTTTATTCATAGATATATTCACCTAGGGCTAAGAAAATTCTTGTATATTTGGGCTGAAATGTGGTCTTTTTGTATAAACCAACAAAACCATGCATAATTGAGGCCAGCTAAGAATTGGCTATTCTACAAGAAAATCTCATTTTTGCCCTCAGCTATAAAGTTGGTCACATTTATGAGAATTATGGGCCTAAACTATGGTGAGATTTGAATGAAGTAGTTTTATTTTATGTTTGGTGGAATCTTGAAAATTTAAATCTTATACAAGAGCATTGTAGATCAAGCGAGTATTATAATTTTGCGGCTGTGTTTAAAGCGATCGAGTAAATACGTTAGAATTAGTTGAACAAAACTCGAATGCATGTTGCAGCCAAAAATAGTTAGCTAAGTAATCAAATTCGAGCTTCACCAATGTCGATTTTTGTGTTTGTAGGGCCAAATGGTAATCTAATCTACATTTATCATCTACAAAGACAATGTGGTAAGAGTAAGCCCCATCATATGCTACTGTGCACGAATACGAATACGAACACGAACAATTTCGTATGTGCCGAAACATGAGAGAATAAAGTGACAAAAAGCATTTCATTGTGATTCTTCCAAACTTACATTCAAGAATATATAAATCAATCAACAAAGAGATTGTAGGAGGCACCTAACAAGGAATTCAAAGAGCTTTGGTATATCAAAATCTTGCTCATCTATAAATCCCAAGCACAACCAACATGATATCCACTCAAAATCCAAATGCATAAGCCAATGCAATCAAACCTGCGGCCACAGCCGGCCAAACACGAGGCGTCCTCGACAAAACAGATCCACTACATATATCATTGGCGCCGCTGAAGCATCCTGGCCGGCTTATCTTGGCCGTAGTCCCTTCCAACACGAAGCTGCTGTTTGACTTCCCACTACTAAACAGCACACACCAAAAGTACGAGCCACCCCCATCTGAGCCACTAACAGCAGCACCGACCTCTGTGTGGTTCTTGCTCTGAAGTATCTCCATGCTCTTGTTATTTTTCATCAAGATGTCCGAAAACGCCTCCGATGGCTTCAGATACTTCGACTGGCATCCCAGTAGACGGCCGGTGATGGGGGCGAGGGTCGAGGCCTCAACACCGCAGTTGGGAGCAAAAGTTTCAGCAAACTCGGAGTCAGCCGGTCTCTTGGCATTTGGTCCGCCTACGGCACCACAGTCACCTTGGTATGCTTTGATGTATTGGAGAGCAATGCACGCGAGGCCTTGGCTGCTGTACAAGGACGGCAGTTTACTAGCTGTTCGATTGCTGTTGACCATGACCACGAGCTCATCAGCAGGGTTATCCGTCACTTTACCTGCATTTATTAGGGGACATTTATTTTGGATGATAGAGTTTTCGAACGACCACATGATCAAACAAGCTCAGGTCGAATCCATCAATGTATACGGTAAATTAGCCTATGAAGTTATTTGTACCCGGTGGCGAAGCCACATAGGGGCCCCACTCATTTTTTAAAAACGCAAGAGTATTTTAGTGATTTCACATTATTTATAAATAAAAAATATTTAATATTGAAAATATTGCTAACCTAGCTCCACCTCCCTTATTTCCGTGTAACCCTTTCATTGTGAGGTGGCATGTATTGTTGGATTTTAGTTATGGTCATTTGACTTCTTTTGGTATTAAGTTAGTTCTTCTTTTATTTTTTTTCTTTGCATGTTGTTTTTAGTTTCTTAGGCTTTTATTTGATTTTATTTTAAGCCTAAATGCAATTACTTATGGAGTGCATAAATGCAGAATGATTTCGAGTATGAATTTCTGTAACTAATTTTCTTCGTTTAGAATTAGCATTTTGCGTTTTGAGTAAGGAATTTGACTGAAAATTAGTAAAAAAAAATTAACATTGTGATTTAATTTATATAATATTACTTATGTTTAATTTTTTAAAAATTCTTCTTGGACCCCTCAAAACTAAAATACTAGATTCACCACGTTTGAATCTATCTACTATCCTATCACACGATGTAAACATCTGCTTAGGGAAATAGAAATGTTCAAAATCTATAACGCCTTTTTACTAAAACAGGAAGTATAGTGCAAGAAAATGTTCGTTGTAACTTGAAAACAGTAAGCACGAGATCAACATGATTTCAAGATTATATACCAAGAAAAGCAATTTTGGAAAGAATGAATCAATCATATGGTAGTAAGGAAAGCAAGATCCAGTTCAGTATTAACAATTATTCATAGCATCTGACTAATTATGCATACAAAATTCACTATGGAATTGAACAATTTTGAATACATATTTCTATTAGCTTTCATGATAAACCCTAAAGATTGCAGCCTGATTAATCTTCATACATTATTCATTTTTAAAATTTTCTTTTTGCCTAGTCCAGATTTCATATAGCAATAACTTTATACTCAAAAGAATTTTGGTAATCCAAAATTGATGAAGCCTTGAATTTCAACAAATATGACTACTTAATAAGGGCAAAAAGTTGAGGTATTTTCCATCTAGAGATCTGGCTTCTTTATAATCAATAATTGAAATCAAATATTTGCAAATTTAAAAAGTAAGATAACTATGCGCTAATCACTACCTCAACCTTGAGAAAACATCAGCACCACCAAATTAAGATCTCGAGATGATCAAGAAACCACTTTTAATAAATAAAGCCCACTAATAGATCAAGCGAATTAATTAACATTAATTTACCTTCTCCCTTTCACAACCCTTTTAAATCTACATCAAGACATTGCGAAAAATAGTAATGCAGCTTCTAATTAAATGGAAATGAGGTGCAATAATTTATTGATAAAGAACCTTACTTTGCCCACTTGCAGAAGAAGCTGAAATCAAGATAATGAAAGCTGCAAAAACCCAAATTGGAGTCGCCATTGCTGCAGTTTAGAGAGAGAGAAGAGGTCGACGGAAGTTTAGCTGTGGAAGAAAGGAACAGTTGCAGTGAATGAGCTGTTAAGGTTTTTGTCAGTTGGCTTTTGAATCCGACTCTCTAACTAAAATCGCCACCGACAACACATCTGTCTTTTGCAATTTGCCCCCTCAAGTTAACGGAATATCAAAATCCACCCCTAAAGATCTTTTATATTAAAAAAAGAATATAAAATATTTGCGTATATGAATAAGATAAAAAACCAGAATCTAGACACGCCACGTTGATAATAATATGAGTTACTGTGTCTAAACCGATTATTTATTTCTCTATAAATGCTTGAAGTGATTTGACAATAAAGTTCAAGGGCAACTCCGTCATTTGGGCTCAAGTATTACGTGGCTGCAGCGCTAAAACAACTGGATAAGAGCTCAGCTATCTCGTCAATAACGGACGTCGTCGCGCCAAAATGACGACCGCCACCGGCATCATCACCGCCACGGCGCACGGTAGCACCGCTCGATTCGCACTGATTCCAAGCTTTTCGCGTGCGTCAAGGTCAAAGCGCCTCACGTTTAGCTCCAGCGTGAGGTGCGCATTGCCACCGCAGGCGCAGAGGATGATTGAGAGCAGACGATCGGTTTCTCTCTCACTTGTTTTCCTCCATCTCTTCTCTCTATCTAAAGGTTAAATTACAATTTCGCAATCGTGAATTTATATTATACTGAATTCGGTTTTCGAACTACAATTGTGTGAAAATATTGCTTGCAATGCCAGAATGTAAATATATACATAAATTTTATGTATGTATATGCACTTGTGTGGTGAATGCATTTTTAGGATATAATTTACGTTAAAATTAGGTTTTAGCTTGATTTGATTAGATAATCAACAACTAATTTCTGATGAAATCTGAATGTGCTTGCAATGTTTGAAATGATTACGCCGAGTTAGTCCGAGAATTAGCTCGATGAGGAAGGAAATGATGTTGTAGCTCGACTTGATTAATCAGAGTTATTCATGGATAATTTTTTTATCAAAGCTGGATGTGGATTCAGCTCTCAATTATCATTTTGATTTGTTTATATTGCTTTGGTTTTGCTTCCAATGCTGCTTGCA
Source organism: Monilaria moniliformis (assembly GCA_034509125.1). Classification (NCBI taxonomy): domain Eukaryota; kingdom Viridiplantae; phylum Streptophyta; class Magnoliopsida; order Caryophyllales; family Aizoaceae; genus Monilaria; species Monilaria moniliformis. The sequence continues at coordinate 5,863 of JAYDZE010232968.1, forward strand.
TCGCACTTGTGGTCTAATCCTTTTCGATGATCTCACCACTGTTTCTTTGGTAGCTGCAGATGCATTGGCTGCGAGCGCAATGGATAAATATGTCAAGAAGTATGAATGAATCTTTTCTCGTTATCTATGTGTATTGTTCGTCAACTTGTGAAGTCTTACATAATTTCAGCATTTGCTTTCATAGAGACACTGTGGTAAGTAGTTAGTTGATAGTTTATGGAAGTCATCTCCAGATATGCGAATGTGATCAGTTTGCCCATAATCTATGTAAGGGGGCATTAATATGTGAAACTTAGATAAGAAAAAACAGAATCACAAAAGGAAAGACAGCTTTGAGTTTGATGCAAGTGGTTCTTCTTCCTTATCAGAGTCTCTGTTCTATGTTATAATTGACAGCAGCTAAATATGTTGCACGTACATGGAAATTCAAATAAGAGAGAGACAGAGAGGGAGACAAAGTGAGTTTGAGTTAGATGGATAGTAATTTTGACCACAGCAGTGGCATGTCGTTTCTCAATGTGCATGATTCTTCTTCTTCATCTTTCCTTTTTCTTTTTCCATTCTTTTTTCTTTAACTGCTAAGAATCTTTTACCGGCTTTTATCCAGGAAAAGGCTTGATCCTTTAGAAGCTTATATACCTGCTGTTATATTGACTGAGTTTCAGATCAAAGAATTAGGTAATCTCCAGTATGTCTTCTTTTATCTTCTCGTTACAGATGCAACCAAGAGAAATAATATTTTTTGCTGTAATACATGGTGATTCTGTACCCTCATTACTACACTTTTGCTATTGTTCTGTCATCTGTGCGTCTATATTCACGAATATTACTGATGTTGTAGGACAATATCTTGAAGATGATCAACCTCAATTTCTTAACTGCCGCAATCTCTTAAGATCTGGTCCTGCTTCATCGCTGCGCATAAATATTCGAGCAGTGAGTGATTCATAGCAATATTCAGTCTTTTCACCTTCTGTTTTAATGTGCATTTTTGCTCATCATTTTGGTTGGTAAATTAAAGACAGGCCCCAATAAACGAACCATAGAATCTCAGATTTGTGCAAGTCTATATGATTTGTTCAAGATAGATGTTCTCAATAACAGTGTATGTAGGCTTCAACACTCCACATTTCTCTGTATTGCTCACTATAGGTAGCACAGTATGCCTCTGATGCTGGAAACGGCAAATATGCGTTCGATGAGGTTGACCAGTGTTTAAGGTATTTTTTTCTTTTTCTGGCAAAACAAGATCATGTTATATCCATCCTTACGTGGAAAAATGAAGTTATTTGTGAGCCAACAAATTGCAGTATTGTTTATACATGGACTTGGATCTATTAGGAAAAAATATAAGGTTTAAGTTACTAACGTCTCTCAATCACACACCACCATCATATGGTAAAAAAAGGATAACTGAGTTCATGTGTTAGATGTCGAAGTTCGGCTTATCGATAGCCAACCACATCGTTATGTTGATCACTTCATAGTATACATTTTTATAGCTAGTTATTTGTCAATTATTTGTAGAGCTTTGGAAGAACTCGATTCTCTTCTTTTGCGGGCATCAAGAAAAGATTCGGGTTCCTCAGTCGAAGCAATGAAAGCTAGAGTTGTTACGGCACTCAATGCACTGAACAGGTACTCAGTTCAATCTTAAGATAAACACAAAAGGCAGCATAATCATCGGCATATGAGAAAGAAATAGTTGAGTTTCAAATCCAAGATCTAATATTTGTTTTCTCCCTCGCAGCCTTCTGAAGACTGTTCCAGCTGAGGTGCTCGACAAGGGAAAGGCAATGGCGAACGCATACATGAATCCAGGTGAAGATACATCACCCGAAATGCTCGACCCCCAGTTAAGGAAATTGGAATCAATATTGTAATCTACTTGATTTAGCTCTAAAACATTGAGGTTCTTATAGTTATTGGGGTATGGAAACCTATCACTGAGAATTTTGTACAGCCTATTTTAAACTATATTTGCCTATAGAAGCTGTAGAAATCACTAAAAATGATGTTATCTTTAATCACATTTAGTCGATCAAACCAAATATATGTAGCAACACTCTAATAATCAAAGTTGAGTAACGACCACAGACAATGGCAAATGGCAAAGAGTGAAGTTGAATAAATTAAAGCTCACAAAATTAACCATACAGTAATCAAACGCAACAACAACAACAACAAAAAAAACTATAAATATTCCTAATCACGAAGCAACCTAATATATATCCTAAGTCCTAAGAAAGACAACTCACTATATACACTGTCAAGACATGCTAATATTGTTGCTCTATTAATGTCAATTTCGTATAATTTCTTACTGCATCACGTCATTGCTAAGCTGCTGAAGATCCGCTTCAAACTTGGGCATGCCAGGCGTAGTGTACCCATGCTCAATGGAGATATCTGTAGAGTAGAGAAGCATGCTTAAAACTTCCAAAAATTATACCAATGTGGCAATGTGCGCGTGGATTAAAAAAAATAGGCACTACCTTTGGACAAAAACGGACATCAAGTGTCTCCAGCACACTGCAATGAGTTATAGCAGTTTCAACAGCTTCCTCGTCTATGCTACAAGACTAATATATCACGGCATATGCATAAACAAAGGCACAAAAAATTAAATAGTGAAAAATATCATAAAAGTGAAACATGACATGAAAGTCATCATAAAACAAATAAAAGGCACATAAATCTCACAAATTTAACCTAATCTTGTCAGCTAATTAAATGGTAAACAAAAAATTCATCAGGTCTATGTGCGAATGTTTAGATGAATTTAATGAAAAAGTGAAGTTAGTTCTTAAGGTTGAAAATGTAAAACACGTAAACATTCCACTTTTGCAACTCCAATTATGACTCTGCCAAAATAATCATTGGCACTTATTGTATAAACATACACTAGTTATGGATGTAATTAAATCATACCTGAAGAAAAAGACTGGTTAATCGTGGGCAATCAAGCTTCAAAATCTCCAATGAGTTACAATTGCTGAACAATTAATAAAAGCAGTTATTAAAAACTCATATTCACGGGATAAGAAGCGAGACATTATTTAGTGTGAATACACATACCTCAAGTTGAGAAAGAGCAAATTACAGCATGATATGTCAACTTCCTTCAAGTTTGATGACAAGGAAAGATTCAATGATGATAGATGGAAGCATCTCGCTGTAGGAGGAATAACCACCTTCTTAATATTTGGACAGCCAACACAGTTAAGATTCTGGAGCAGGCGGTTAGGTTCATGCTCATGCAGAAGCACATTTTCCCCGGACGAGCCACCAAACAACTCATAAGAAGAGCTGACATCAGATGGTCCGTTGTGAAACCCCCAATCCAAGTCATGCATATTGACACAACCATTCAAGCTGACATGAGTTAAGTGCCTACAACCAGCAAGCAACTCCTCTATCGCCGACTGGCAGAGCGTCCCATACGACAAGTCCAACTCACAGAGAGCTGGGAGAGCATTGCCTTTGTAAAGAGGCTCCAACGATGTGTCACTAAGATACTTGCATGCTTGCAATTTCAGAACCTATAAATTTAATTACAAGTTAACATGATTGTGAGAGCATACTAGATAGACTTCACAGGATAAAACATAACAACAGCTTCAACTAACAAAGGAAGAGCGGGTTGGGATTCAGATGCAATAAAGTACCTTTAAATACAAACAGGAGTCAAAAACAGGTTGCAGATTAATCAAAAAGGTGTACGACAAATCGAGGTATGTCAAGTTGAGAAGGCAGCGTAAAGATGAAAGTCCATCAGGACCAACAGAGGGGCATGACATCAAGACCAATGATTCAATAAGCGGGCATGAAGATGCTGTAGCAGATAAGAAATCATCCTTGAGTTGGCTGTGCAAATCAATAACGGAAAGAAAGTTAGATGTGTTTGTATCAGCTTGATCTGGCAAGAGAGGTTGCAAAAAACATATGGTAATTACTAAGTAAACTCACCTGCAGAAAGATGCATCCAAAGTTGTAAGAAGAGGGCAGTAGATAAATGCTTCAGATAATACACCACAACCCTTTAGTTCAAGTGAAACCATTATTGGTGCTTCAACATGGAGCACATTCAGTTTTGGGCATATTCCCATATTCAATGACTTGAGACCAACCTGCAATGGATTCATAAAATATATATGGAAGGGTGATGAGCAGAAGGCAAATAAAGAGTGGAACATACTCAAACTGTTACAGACCAGCATTTTTACAAAGAAAATTTAATAACTGCCCAATCAAGCAGGACATGGGAACAGAGAATCAGAACAATTGCATTGATCAGTTAAGAATAATAAAGATTGAGGTTTTACAGCAGCCAACAGATGAAAAGAAATCAATAAGGTGATTACTTACAGGTGAAAATAATGCTCTCTCAAGATGATCACAGCCATCTAATGAGACATGCTCAAGGTAAGGACATTTGAGTTCAAGAGAGGTTATAGCACGGCAACCACCAAGTGAAAGACTAGCCAAAGATGTACTGTGGAAACTCACTGTTGTCAATCTCTGAAAAAGAGTAATGGACACAATCAGGTATGATAACAAACTGTAGAAAGAATCCTTAGAATATAGATCTAGTAAAATTATGGTGACGAACCTCACAATTGTCAAGAACTAATGATTTCAACATGGGACAGCCTCCTCCGCTACCGAAAACTTCACAAATCGAATTCGTCAAAGATTCGCATTCAGTGAGGTCCACTTCTTGCAAAGAATGGCATTGCAGGGCCAAGGTCGTTAAGCTTTCTTGCTTTTGCAAAACTAATTTCTGCAATTCAATAAATGAAGTACACTCAATCCTGGGGCATGGATTTCAATAACTTTAAAGTACGAAGCACTGGTTCACTGTGAGGAATCATAATTTATGAACAATGGCATACTTTTAGTGCATTTGATGTAATACTGATTCTTTGGAGAGAGGGGCAATTAGAAACTGTGACTGATGACAGCACACTGCTCCTTAAATTTAAATCAATAAATCTGCAAAATGCAATTAATTAGCCATTTTCTGCAGAAAAAAACAGATGAGAAAGTTCATGTGCAAGAATGGGACATACTTTCGACAGTGTACAAGCCTTATCTTCTTCAGGCGTTGCAGATCCAAAGATACTGATGTTAATAAACTGCAATTATCAAGCTCCAGAACCTAGAAAAGATACATAGGGGGCTTCAGCAAACTTGAAAACATTTAGCCTATTATATCATCCATCACAATTACAAATTGTTGAAATACACAAGAGGAGAGGGTATTCAAACCTCAAGCAAAGAACTCGAAGCTATAGCAACCATTGAAGCCGATGTTATACCCTCACAACTATGAAGTTTCAGAACTGTCAACATATTAAGCCTTACAGACTGCAAAGGATAATTAAATGTTAGATGACATACGTCTATATGTACTAAATGGAATTGGATATACAAACAAAAAGAGTTGGGGTGTACGAGATAGAACTTACTTCAAGAGAGATGTTTGGGCAGTATGAAGCATCAAGAATACGGAGATGTACACAATGCTGAGCTATTCCTTGTAGTGTCTCATCACTGACACATGAACAATTTGACATGTCCAAGGACTCCAAGAGTGGGCATGATGTCACAGCTGAGCGGATTGCAGCATCTGAAAGCTTGTGACAGGAAGCTATATCAAGCTCACGCAAAAGGGGACAAATGAGAACTGCATGTGGCATACTACTGCGCTTTAGAGACAAGGTCTCGAGCTGGGGACACCTGAAAATTTTATGGTTTATATTATATACTGGAAGACTAAATGAGGAACTTGAAAACAGAAATGGAGTTATTTAGCACCTGATAGAGATGCGAACCACACGGCATTTCACTATCTGAAGATCACGCAATCTATCATGATAAATGGGGGTTTCCTGAATGCCATTACCTAACGTAGCATCATTGATAGTTAAACTCTTCAACATGTGGCAATCTGTCAATGCTTGGAAAAAGGTTTCCCCTAACTGGCCTTTGCCCAAGGTCAAAACCTCAAGATTTCTGTTGAAAATTCAAAAGATCAAAAAATTATCTAAAGATTACTAGCTAACAAGTTTGTCAGGTAACATCGAAATCCAATTTACCTCAGTGAAGACATGGCTTTCATCACTAGGGGATGGATATCAGGGGTACCATAAATATTTACTGCAGTAGCATTGGGATATCGATGACACATGTCCTCAACTGATACATGAAAAAAAATTCATGAAAGTTAATTTCTTCATGAGACCAAAAACTGAGACATCTAGGTACAAACAAATAAGTCACTAGCCAAGAGAAGGAAATAATAGTCATACATTCATGGCAAGTACACTTTTCGGCACAAGGATTCTTCACTTGAGCATAAACAGCAGATATTTAACCAAATAAATATTATAACAATTAGAATAAACTTCAGGTTTGTGTAAATTGCTGAACTGTTTTATAGTATAGATTCCAGAAAATAAGTGTGTACTTTCCCCACCAGCCATCATCAGCGAGTCTCTCCTAATAGCAGAAAATATCACCATAGTCCAACAGATCTTTGTTTGGTTACTTCTCGAGGTCACGACATTTGGTAGTAGAATGCTCCACAGGTAATAGGTGAACTCATATTCCAGGTGTACTTCAGGTTTAACTAAGTCTAGTCGCCAAGCAAATTTGTTCAACAACATATTCTCATAACGCATGAGGTTTGAATATAAATACTACTTGGTCGAAAAGAACATATAGCAGCACATAGATTGTCGATAATTTTCTTTAATGACAAGGATAATAACTAACTAGAACAAGACCTCAGTTTTAGAATAGCCTAGAGAACTTGTGAAGTCAAACTAAAGCTACAAATTGCCATACATTCAGTCCGATTTAGAACTGAATATGAATGAGGTTTAAACATAGATTTACTTGGTAATGAGGAACATATAGCACCACATACAATTGTTGATAATTTTGTCTATGACAAGGATAATAACAAACTTGAATGAGATCTCAGTTAAACTAAAAGCCTAGAAACTTGTCAAGTCAAACTTAAGTTACAAAAATTGTCTGCCATACATCTATCTGAGAGAGTGGATACCGTCATATAAGCAAGTTCCGCGAGTTCTCAGAACAGAAGCATCAGTTATTCAATAAGTCATATACTTCAGAAAACACATACGAGAAATATGAAAGATTCAACAGACTCAAATTTTAGTGTGAAGCTTGAAAGCACATCTTTAAGTTATTTAATGCCAGTAGAAATAAACAGTTTTAGAAAGCATTTTAGCAAAAAAAGAGATCATAGTAATACTCTACTGACATTGCTGCACAGATATGTAGCGGTTCTCAAAATTCAGGTACCGCCAGAAATCTTCATGAGAACTTGCATCTCTCCACTGCCGGCAAACCCTTGCAGCTCGGCAAAGATCAATGTGTTCCAAGAAAGAGAAAACCTACAAGGATTTGCATATATAGAATAAGCATCAATAGTAAAAACAGCTAAAAAAATTAAACCCACGAGCATCATTAGTAATACTAATCATTAATAATACTACCATATGCAATAAGTCATCGGTCAGATCCATCCGAACTTCCATATCATCCATCCTATCAGCGTCGATATTATTTGTTGCATCGTCTCCGCCAATAGTAGAATCAGGCAAATCCCCACCATCAAACTTGTCGTGATAGGAATGAAGGTAATGAAATTCATTTTCAAACTGAGTGCCCCAGTCCCTGAAATAAACAAAAGTAAAGATCAAAAAATTTCATCACGTGCAGATAATTCAACATGCAACTAAACAGTGCTACACCCTAAGGTCACTAGTAAAGTAAAAGTAAGGGCATCCAGATATCAGCTTTGAAAGTTTTTAAACTCATCGATAAAGTTATCATGGCTATAAATTGCTCTCGGGTTAGATAAAAACATGTGCAAATATTCCTTCTTCAGGTCTACAAAGCCATAACCACATAAAAGAGATAAAACTGCAGCAAACAAAACTTCAACTTTTCAATTGATATATCAACCAGTATAGAAATTTTACACAAATTACACACTAGATTACTGGCAGTTTGCACCTAGGAGTGGGAGTTCTTACAGAGAAAAAGAATGAACTTTGGGACGTTTATTCTGCGAATCGCGATCAGAACCATCTCTTCCCGTAGCAATCATTGCCGTGGAAGACGAAGACTCACCACCTAATCCCAAATTTAAATTAACATCCACTTTCAGCTCCTGACTTCCACTAGCGCCATCAGTTCGTCTAGTCGTCACGTCATTCAGCCACAGCAGGAAATCCTCACTCTTTTTACTCGGTTCGCCATCAAGATCAAACATTTTGTTTGTTTCCTTCTCGTTTGCTCGCTCGCCATCCACCCGTAGCCCTAAACCACTACCACTACCACCACCTCCACCACCATTGTGAAAGTTAGCCCAAAACCCTAATTCAGAATCATCATTATCCATATCCTCGCTCGCATTCCCCGAAAGGCCCTCCCTCATATGGCTGCCCTCCTTATTCCGACGATAAAAAATAACATAAATTGCACGCAGCAACACTGTCCTCCTCTTTCTCTCCAAAGCATAAAAATGCAAAGCAGTAAATCCTCATATACACCAAAAAATCTACACGCTACTTCACTAACCCTAGCTGAAACGAGCTAACGATCCACACCTTTGTCTCCTCAATATCCAAAATTTCACCACAAAACCCTAAAATTCACCAAATACTAGGCAGAAATTTCGAGAAACAAATTTTACCAACAACAGGTCCTTATGCCACCGATTCCGCTGCACTCGAGCTGGAAAACGCGAAAAATGTCGTCAAAAAACCCACAATCAAATGTATTTGTGGAAAAAACTGCATACACGGAACAAAACAGATCGGATCGGAAGAAAAGAGCGCAGTGGTGAAACTCTCTTCTTCGGAATTTCTCCTTCGAGAAAGATCGGCTGCAATGAAGATTATTGTTGTCTTGTTTTCGATTACTTTCTCTCTCTTCTTTTCCTCCCCGTCCGCTCTCTCTGTCTCTGTCTCTGTCTCTCTCCCTCTCTCTCTCTCCAGCGGTAAAGGCTTTATCTTTTGCTAGAAATTATAATAAAATTAGGACTTGAACGAAGTATTCGGTCTTTTGCAAGAACTATTTTGAATTATTTTATTTCATTTCATTTTTTTGGTCCAAAAATCGACGTAGTTGTAAGCTGCGCCTTTTTTATTGGGCTCATGAGTTGGATTTGCGGCCGATTATTTGTTTAAATCGCGGCCCGCTTTAAATTTATTATTCGTTGCTGGGCCGGATTTTATTTAAATTAATTCATCACATTATTATGGTTTTATTTAAACGGAATAGGTAGAAAATTTGTCCCAAAAAATAAATAAGAACAATAAATTAGAAGTTATTATTTATCATGGGAAAATTCCAAAGTCTCATGCACCAAAGTAATTAAATTTATTGATATTGGAGAGTTGGATTTGATTTTATGTTATAATTCTCTTTTTATGGCGAATCTATTATTTCGTGCTATAAAATCTACAATCTTAATTTTAGTGTGTTTAATAATATTAATCATGGAGAGACTATGCGACATCTCACTTATAAATTAGGTCCATATATGAAACTACTAGCAAAAATAAAGGCCCGTTTAAAACGGTCTAATAATAATTTGTATACATTTATGACTAATAATAATGAGTAAATATCAATGGTGTTAATTTTATTACATTTTTTCCAGTTATACATACTATATAACAATGAATTTATGGGGAAAAACAATCTGTAGTTTGATATGTAATGACATGTTGCTGAATTTGCTCCTTAATTAACCAACACTTTTAATGAGTAAAGAATGAGTTGTTAAGTTTAAAACATTTGAATTAATTGTAATACCCTCGTGATGGAACATTGGGCCCACGGAGCCAAATCAACGGCTGATAAAACATGGTAAATCAAAATCGACGGCCCACAAAAGTTATGATTTAATGTGAAAGGACTATGTATAGGTGGCCGACATAATACTATTTTTACTTCTTCCCGTCTCTCAATATTTAATAAATGAAATGATACTTCATTTCTTTGTGAATTGTGGGATCCACGCACGAGTACTTTTTGTCCTACTTAAATTCAAATGTCATTTTGTATATTCTTTATTTAAAAAAAAAAAAAAAACAGAAACCATCGCATTTTATTTCTTGTAATCCTCTTCAACAATACTCGTGAACCATACAAAAAAGCTCTCCTTCCATACAGTCTCTGAGTTCGCACTTTGAACAAACTGTGCTAACTTATGTGCTGCTACATTTGCAGATTTATACATATGCGAGACAACTATAAGTGGATTATGATAAAATACTTAAGGCAGCAGAGAGAATACAAGAAATGGACACAAGCCACAGCCATTTCTCATTGCAGGAAGATAAGAGTTACATGCAATATATATATGCGCTTCAAGCGTCTCTACAAAAGATATACTAGCCCTAACTCCAACTGAAAACACTAGCTAACAAAAGAACTTTAACAGAAAGCTGACTAGTTAATTAATGCTACAGTACTCTCACTTAAGATGTTGCAACATGAGAATCAAGGTGCTCTCTTTGCACCACATAGGACATCCTTTCGTGCTTCAAGGGCTTATGTGTTGCGATTCTTTCCACGTCTTCAACCGCTTCACAACATGCAATGCATGGCTTCGAGCTAGGACTCACGTCTTGCTTCATTTCATCACTAAGCTGAGAGGTAGCAACGTTGACACTTTCCCTCAATTCGAGGGAGGATAAGGAACAGATCCCCAGCTTGTTCCTAAGCCTCATAAAGAATTGGTGTTCCAATGGTTTCGTCAGAACATCTGCCACTTGATCAGAAGAAGGAACGTGCCTCAATTCAATTTCCTTTGCAATCACTTTGTCTCTCACAAAGTGAACATCGAGTTCTATATGTTTAGTTCTTGCATGCAGAACTGGATTGGAATCCAAAGTTATCGCACTCAGGTTGTCTACCCAAATAGTAGGCTTTACTTGAGTTTTTACCCTAATTTCATCAAGTAAGGATTTAACCCAAGCGACTTCAGCAGCTGTCTGCGCCAAACTTCGATATTCAACCTCCGTGCTTGACCTCGATACTATGGACTGCTTCTTCGAACACCAAGATACAAGATTGGATCCGAGATACACACAGTACCCAGTTACTCATTTGCGATCATCAAGATCTGATGCCCAGTCCGAATCACTGAAGGCAGTGATTGATGCATTAGATCTTTTGATATGCAAGCCATAGTTCGAACTCCCAGCCAAATAACGCAATATCTTCTTCACAGCCTTCCAATGTGTATTAAGAGGACATGACATAAACTGACTTACCTTATTAACACTGAAACTTATTTCTGGACGTGTGATAGTTGCATATTGCAAGGCACCCACCGTGCTTCTATACAGCTTTCCATCAACAGAAGGATCTCCTTCTGATTTGGATAGTTGAGAATTGGAGATCATGGGAGTAGGCTGCTCTTTTGCTTGTTGCATATCCAGCTTTCGGAGCAGCTCTGTAATGTAGTTAGTTTGGCTGAGATGAAGACCTTGTTGTGTTTTTGTGACATCAATGCCAAGAAAGTGCCTCACTTCCCCTAAATCTTTTATGAAAAAAGTGAGAACTGAGTTGATGGATCACAGACTGTAGGATGGATGGAGTGTTACCTGTGATGAGAATATCATCAACATAGATGAGAAGATAAGTGATTTCTGCATTCTTAACGCGATAGAACAAGAAAACATCAGTTTTGGACTGAGAGAAGCCAAGGGATATAAGAACAGAATGCATGGTGAAGAACCAAGAACGGGAAGCTTGTTTAAGACCATACAGAGACTTGTTCAATTTGCAGACTAAGGAGGGGGAACCTTGTGCAAAACCAAGAGGTTGGCGCATATAGATTTCTTCGTGTAAATCCCCATAGAGAAAGGCATTGTTGACATCAATGTGATGGATTGCCCACTGAGCAGACACACAATAGAGAGCATGACTCGAATGGTATTTGGTTTGACTACAGGACTGAATGTTTCAAAGAAGTCAAAACCTGGTTGTTGTGAGAAACATTGTGCAACAAGTCTGGCTTTATGCCTAGCAATAAATCCAGCAGCATTCTTCTTGACTCTGAAAATCCATGTACAGCCAATGAGGTTCTTCCCTGGAGGCAGAAGTGTGAGAGTCCAAGTATTATTTTTGAGAAGAGCAAGGTACTCCTCAACTATAGCTTGTTTCCAGATTGGAATAAGGAGAGCTTGAGCTGCAGATTTGGGTAGAATAGATAAGGGAATAGAGGTCAGATAGATTTTGGGTTTGAAAATCCCATGCTTAGCCCTTGTGATCATGGGATGGGCAGAAGTTGTAGTAGGGATATTGGCAGCCGATGGAGTAGGAGAAGGTACAGGTGTGTTAGAGTCATGAGTAGGAGAAGAGGTAGTAGAAGCAGCGGAACCAGGTGTGGAAGGACTATGAGTGGGACTATGAGTGGGACTGGTTGGGGAAGATGTATCAGTGGGTAAGGGAGATGATTGTATGACTGCAGGAGGTGGTGGTGCAGTGAGGATCCAGTTGTGAGGAAGAATGAACTGTGAAGGAGAAACATGAGGAGCTGATGTAGAGGCACTGGTAGAACCAGGAGAAGAACATGAGTTAGTTTGAAATGGAAACTGAGTTTCATCAAAGATGATATCTCTAGTGACTATGACTTTGCCATGAGATAGAAGGGCTTTGTATCCTTTGTGGGCTGTGCTATAACCAAGGAAGGTAGCAGTTTGAGATCTGAACTACAACTTTTGATTATTATAAGGCCGAGTGAGGTGATAGCACAAACAACCAAATACTTTTAAGAAGTTATAATCTGGCTTAATGAAGAACAGCTTTTCATGTGGTGAGATGAGGTTAAGAGTTTGAGATGGTATGCGATTTATAAGGAAGGCAGCAGTGGTGAATAGGGGTGGGAAAAAATACCGAAATACCGGACTTACCGTACCGAAAAAATACCGAAAATACCGAAATTTCGGTATACCGTAATTTTCGGTACGGTATGATACCGTACCGGAAGGTGACAGTACGGTAAAGGTATGAAATTCTGTATACCGCGGTATACCGGTATATACCAAAAAATACGGTATATACCGTATTTTACGGTATATATCGTAAAATACGGTATATACCGAATATTCGGTACATACCGTTATACGGTATATACCTTATTTTACGGTATATACCGAATATTCGGTATATACCGAATATTCGGTATATACCGTAAAATTCGGTACATACCGTTATACGGTATATATCTTATTATATATACCGTATAACGGTATATATCGAAATTTTCGGTATATACCGTATTCTTATTATATATACCGTATAACGGTATATATCGAAATTTTCGGTATATACCGTATTTTACGGTATATACCGAAAATTTTGGTATATAAGTTATATACCGTATACGGTATATACCATAATCTACAAATCGAAAGGAGCAAATTTTATAGTTAATAATTGCTAAAATGCAGTTTTTACCTATATAATTTGATTGAAATATTTTAATATATTAAATGACTATATATGTAGCTTTTTAACCTTATTCTCAACAAAACTGGAGCACCTTAGGAGCTTATATATTGGGATAAATTTACCTTTGTTTTGTACTGTGTATTAGGCCTTGAATTTAATCATATAATAAATTTGATTTCAACACCTCCCTCCCTAAGTTAAATTATTTAACAAATAGTTCTCTTAGGGCATTGTTTTTTTTTTCCTCCTTTTCATAGAATTGAGTTATAATCCAATATTGTCTCCCTAATGTAATTAGCTGGTGCTACAATTTTTGGAACTAGGCTTCTTTTGCTTTCGAATAATAAGCCTTTTAGGCACCTTTGATTAAGTAATTAATTATGATTACTTAATCAGCTTCTGATTATTAAACTCCAGATTAATTTGACGCTGCCTAGTTCATTTATTTGGGGTCATTTGAATTTGGGTAGTGATAAATTTACATAATATGTATATACATAATTGGATATGTTGAGTATTTTATATATAAAATATTTAAAATAAATTATCATATTACATATTTACTCTTTTGCAATAATTTAGGAATAAATTTACTTTTCCAAATTAATATCAATTAGAATTTGTATGTTTGCAAAAAAATTATTCCATAGGAATCAATTATGTTTGTTTCTAATTTTTATTAGTCGTGAGGATTTTTTCAATTCTATTCTATTCTAATAATAAAAATTAATAGTCATGATTTATTATTATAGATTGAAAATTATTAGTCGTGATTTTAGATTGAAAATAATAAAAAAGTTATACTAAATCACA